>JAQZBX010019983.1:0-33370 GCA_029593785.1 Cabassous unicinctus
AAGAAAGCACCATTAGTAGTATTGGTGTTGAGAATGGGGTGGAGAGAAGATCAAAAGCTCAGAGTGATGAGAGTAGTGCAAATTCAGAGGAACATGTCAGGGACTGTTCTACTTGAGCAATTACTTCTGCCCATTTTAAAATTTCCATCTTGTACTGAGAACTCTTCTCTGCTCTTGCTTAACAAATTTTTTCTCTGTTTTGATTTTTTAAATTAATTTACCTATAAAGGGACCTTTAATTCACAGCCTTTTAATCAGTAGATGGTCTATTGAAATTAATAGACTATGCCATTTTGTTTCTGCCTTATTTTTGTTTTAGGGAGGCCTATTTGCCAGCATTGTGATAAGCACAGTCTTCATACCTGTCAGTGATATGATGTTTGATGTTGTGACAGCATGTGCAGGGTTTATAAATCTGGTCCTCAATACCAGTAGTCTCCCAGAGCAGCAGCATCAGTATCATGGAACTCATTACAGAGGCAAATTATCAGACCCCATCCCAGACAAACAGAATCCAAACTTTGTGAGTGGGACCCATTAATCGAAATCTTAATTTTGCAGGTTATTCTTATGAATGGTAATGTCTTAGAACCACAGCTCTAAACAGTACATCTGAGACCGCAATGTCCATTAAAACAATCAGGGGATTCTTAGTTAAAAAGTGAAGGTGTGGACCTCAATCCTAAAGATTTGGATTCACTAAGTCTGGTGTGGTGCTCTGGAATCTTCATCACTTTCAGATTATTCTGAACATTGTGGTCCAAATCCTAAAGTGCAGCTGTTCAAGTGTAATCATTAGATAGAGCAGCTGTTTGCAGTGGAGCATTGTTTACGAGCCTGGTTCTTTACTTGCATGAGTTGGTCCTTATCAGAATAAAAAAACAAATAAACAAACAACACTATTATCCTACAAAAGTACGTTCTAACTCTTCCCAGAGGCATGATCCTCTTACTGTAATCTGTTCCCATCTCACCTGTCTATACCTCTTTAACCACTAAATTGTATCCAGCACTGTTCTCACCATTGTGTTATGTACTTTCTCACATCTATATAAAGAATTTGTCCATGGAGTTTCTTTTGCATGGAACACTCTTCTTTCTAAGTCTTCCTATTAAGCTTCTACTTATTCTTCAAAGAAAATTTTACTTGGACCTCACATAGAACTCTGGCTATCATATAAAAGGATGAAACTGAGCTACTTCATCTGAAGAGGGGGATTCAGAAGGAGAGCTACACCTTGTAAAAACTTAAGGAGTATATTCTAAGGTATTATAATCCATTATATCAAGTAAGCATTATGAGAGGCAAAAGCTTGAGTATATCCTGTAGACTTCGGATTAAGCATTACATTGTTAACGAGTAGGCCTTACCTTAGTATAATGTTTTATCTTTTGATAGGCCACCTATTGTTTAATGTTGACAAAGTTCAAATGTGTGAGAGAAGCTTTTTAAAATGATCTCAACCGTACTGACACACTGAATTAGTTGATGAACTCTCTTCAGTCTCCAAACATGGCTGACCAGTGCTCATAGTAGAACTAACTTACATCTGTCCTTCTGTATCAATGGGTTGGATTGTCTGTCTTCAAAGATATTTATGTCACGTGTGCTTATTGCTGTTATCATACAATTAAGTAAAGTATTACATTTTCTATGAAAAAATTTTGTGAGAAGACATCTATGAATGTTTGAAAAGACCAATAAAGCAAAGTGCCAAAATAATTGCTTTTTATTTTGTTGAAGATAAGACAATTATAAAAGCTTGGGAAAAATATAAAAATCTAGATTTATTTTGTATACATATTGCTTCTCCATGTTTTTAAATTCTTGCCCCCATTTAAAAGGAACCAGAAACTTTATGGTTGTTTTATAAGTTTTCAATTAGTAGACTCATTTGAAAAGTTTTTGAAACTAAATCAAATAAGTGTTAAATGAATATGTATTTATATATTAATGTTAATGCAAAATTTGATATATATACATATCTATATCTATATGTATACCTACATACCGATATCTTTTTAAATGACTCTCTACTTTGACGTTTTCTATTTATTGCCACACTATACATCTTGATGATATTTCATTAGGAAAGCCACTGTGGTGTGGTAAATAAAGAGCATCCTTAAACCACTGAAAGCTGTCCATTGCATTCAACCAATATAGTTCACTGTCATCCATTATACAAGAAAAAAGAAAGTGAATATCACCTGCTTTAGATGGTGATGCTTTATGTCTTAAGGATATCAGATAAATCAGATAAATTGGTGTATTTTAACATATATAAAATATTATAAAGATTTTCAAATAAATATCATTTCCATAGTGATTTCAATTTGGCTAACAGTCAATTTTAATAGAGTGTTTTGAATTCTCCAGAGCATGTCAGGACTCTAGCACAGGTTTTTATTGATGTTTCCCTGGAGATGCAAAGATAAAAAGTTATATACCAAAAACAAACAGAGCAATTAATCTAACCAGATTCTTGAGAGTAGAAGAAAAAGAAAGTAGTACCTTGAAAAAGAATTTAAACTCTTCTTTTATTATATTTTCCAACTAAGAGGACCAGTGAATTAAGACAATTGTTTGAAAATTTTTAAAAATTTAAATCCTGAAAGCAATTATTTATATGCAACCCAAAAAATCATTTGAGAGTTTTGATATTTCTATGACTTACGATTTTTCTGCTGACTGTTAGAAATGCAGCTTGTCTAGAAGATTGCTATTTATCTAACACCTTAAGGGGGTTAACAAACATTTCAGGATCAAGCATGGTTTTCCATAGCTTGGACGTTAATTTATTATGCTATCCCCACCACCAAATTCAAATAATGTAATGTTTAACTACATTTCATGTTTTAGAAGGTAACAGTCTGACCTAAGTTTTCTCTCCATGCAATTATATTTACTATACATAATAAGTGAAGTAATATACCTAATTCATGTTAGGCATTCAATATGTTTCTGTCTTTTATGAACCGATTTCTCTTCACACTCCATGTATCAAAATGAAAGCATTTGGGCTTGAATAACTCTTCAGTTCTTATGGACATGAATAGAGTGTGTGTCTGTGTGTGTACCTGTGTGTGTATGTGTATTTTTAATAATGATTGATTAGGCATGAACACATTTCTTTGTCTGCAACTTTTTGTTGCTCTGCCAGAAACAACCAGTAACTTGTCAAGATTGAATACCAGGCTTTTAAGCTTTATCATGTCAGAATTTTAAAATGATTTTTGCATTTAGCAAAAGAAGTCATTAACATTTTGTGAAAAATTAATTGCTGTGATACAGTTCTTTGCATGTGTGTGTGGCTACTTTCTGTGCTTAATTCTCAATAAAAATCATTAGGGGAATCTGAATTTTGACTTTTCTCATTTCAGAATTTTTTATTTGGTTCATATTTAAAGCTTTTCTCAAGGATGGCATCTCTTCTGCAGTCCTAATTGATACATTATTAGGTTTTAAATTGTGTTGAGTTGCTAATGGAAATTCATAGTGATCTTCCAAAGTCCTGTAAGGGAGGCAGTCTGGTTGCATGTGTCTAATTTGCGGATAAAGACACTGAGACCCAGAGCCAGCATGTTAATTGTTCCAAGTTCTTCAGAATTTGAAGTGGAAACCAAAGCAAGATTTTCTTTTTTCTTTGTTTATTCTTAAACTAGTTCATTATAAGATATGCAGGTTTGTCTTCAGACCTCTTGGTTCATAATATATAAACACAAGGCAAAAGTATGTGTTCTGTCTAGTTATCCAGTTCATTAGTAAAATTTGAAAATAACTTTTTCTGTTAATGAATGACATTGTAGGAAGACAATGTAAAATTCATAGTAATAGTACTTTCTCTCCATTATCCTTGCTCAAATGCTAAGCAGCAGTTTGTTGCAGATATATTTAATGCTTTTGACAAATTTTCTTTGAGGAATGGGAATGAATCATAAAAGTTTCCAGGCTTTGGTCAATTATAGTTTGCCTGAACTTTAACAAAACTACTCTTGAGGTGTTAGAAAAATTTGATTTCCAAACTTTGAAATACTATGGGACAGACTATAAATTGCAATGAATTTATCACAGTGATGTCATTGAAAGAGAATAATGTTCCTATCCACCTCAGTTTTGATTTGAAATGTAATCCATAAGGACCATATTTTAGTTATTGCCTTATATCACCCTCATACTGGCAGGCTCAGACACACAGTGGTGTAGAAAATGTGTGTATGGAGAAAGTCCTGACCATTTTGTGACTTTCTCTGGTTTCCATTACCAGATGTTTACTGTCATAAGCATCTTACTTCCCCTTTCCTACCTACCTAAACCTATGACCTTTGTTTCTAGAAATATCCAAGAAAGCAGATGATAAAATGAAATTTGGGAAGTGGTTCATTATCCTCTGGTTTGACAGTGAGGAATCCACCAGTGGTGGTAAGAGGCACAGGACTGAGGTCCAATTGTTAAAATTCTCAATTTCGGTAAATTGGGAAGGAAATGTACTAGTACGTATCATATAACAATCATTAGAGAATTATGTAACAGTAGCTTTATGAATAACTAGATTGGCTGGCTATTGTGAAGCACTGTTGATACTTTACTGAGTTGATACTCTACTGAAGATGTTCAACAACTGAGGACAAATAAGACACAATTCAAAGCCATGTGTGTAAAAGTGTCAGTTTGGTTGCCTACAAAGGAGCCTTAGGGCCTGCAGAGAAAATGGTGGAGTAAGCAGAGAACCAAGCCTAGGTCTTAACATTCTTCTAACAGACTGAATACGTGTAAAATTAAATGCCCAACAAAGTCAGCTTTGATAAGCAAAGGTCAAAGCCTTCTGCACGAAAACTTGGTATCTTATATATAGAATGGAGACCTGGGATGTCCTAAAACAGTTATGCTACAAGACAACCTGAAGGTTTTTAATCTGCAGAAATGAACCACCCTTCTCTAGTGAAAGCTCATACTTTTTCTGATAAAACACAATACAGAGTCTTTTCTCTCAAACTGCAATAAATAAACCACCCACCTCTCCTCCTGATTACAAGTCAGGCCTATAATTACTGTTAAGTAGCATTATGACCTGGCTTGGGATAGGCTGGTTCTTATAAAGAATGAGAGGTTGTACCTCCAAGAAGCCAGGGTAGTACTCATGAGACTGGATTCTGAAATGCATGATCAAGGGAGCTGGGATATAACATTGGATGGGGAATATTTTATTGATTTGAGTGTGTTCTCCAAAGATAGAGGATTTAACAACCTGGTATGGACCTTAGGAAATGGTGTGAATCCACTACTAAGATCACTCCTAGAATCATGGAAAAATGTGATGGCTCATGCTGAGCAAAGATGAAATCCCAGAATTGCCATGACAGATGGTGGAATGAGGGATTAAAAGCCTCAGAGAAATTGCTATACTTGAATAGATAATTTATGTGTGGTTTAGAAGACCTGACAGATGCTTATGTTCCACAGGAATACCCAGGGAATACACTATTCACCGAAGCCATAAAAAATGTGCATCATCCAAAGTGCAATGGTAGTTATCTTCTGTAGGACAGATCTGATGGTAGGAGAAGCTGTAAAACAATTTAGATAAATGATGGCAGGGAAGGTGATAGAACTCCCTAACCACAAACAGATAGAGGTCAGGAGGCAGCAAGCTGATTCCAATGATTACAATGGTGTTTTAGTTTCCTGGCAGCTAAAACAAGGGAATTTATTGGGTTATGGTTTTGAGGCTAGGAGAAGTCCAAAATCAAGGCATCATCAAGACTATGCTTTCTCCCACAAAACTGTGGCATTCTGGAGCTACTGGCGATCCTTGGTCCTTGGACTTTCTGTCGCACGGCATTGCACACGGCAATGTCTTCTCCTTTGTTCTCTGGATTCTGTTGAATTTATGCTTGCTTTCTCCTGTTGGCTTTCTCTCTGAGGCCTTTTCTTTAAGGCCTCAGTAGTAGGATTAAGGTCCATCCTGCTTCCGTTGGGCCACACCTTAAGTGAAGTAATCTCACCAATAGGTACTATTTACAAGGTTTCATATCCACAGGAATAGATTAAGTTCTCGGTGGCAAGGCCCCAAGATGTGTATATCCATTGCGGGTGTTGTACCACACGGATGAGGAATGGTGGTGTGGGATGTTGTGGGAGGTGTGGGCGGTGGGGAACATGGGAATCCCTGTAATTTCTGATTAATATTTAGATAATCTAAGCACCTTTAAAAAAAATATCTATCTATATATATAACAAATAACATTTATGTAAACAAATGCACATATATGCATATGTATTTATATATCATTTTACAAATATTGGTATGTATTGTGAAAAATTTGATTTCTACCCACAATAAAAAAAAAAAAAAGAACATATCTTTCTGGGATACAATGCTCGAAACCATCACAAATGGCCAGCAAAGTCAGAGTGATTGCACAGACCAATAGGGAGAAGGCTAATTGAACAGAGCATCCTAAAGGGGGATTATTCAGGTTGTACCTGCAATAGAAATAAAAGATTAATGACTAGGAGCCTGATAGTGGTCAACTGAATTAAACTTTTCTCAATATAATTTCTTTTCAAATTTCCAGGACTGAGCCAGTTTTCAGACCCAGAATCCAATGATGGAAATGGTGCCCAAGTTCCCAGGTGGCAGAGACTTGGCAACACCAAGACAAGTATACTTTGTAATAACTTCGATTCTTCCCTAAAGGGCCATTTATCAGTTAATGCTCACTGGATAATAGGAATACTGAGATATTTTGAAGACTGCTGAACACAGAATCTGAATTGAATTTGAAACCCAGAGACCCGGAATGTCAAGATAGCCTCTCTGTTAGAGTGAGTTCTTATGACGGTCAAGTAAATTGCATCCTAGCCAAGGTATGAGTTTACTGGATTTGCAAACCAACCCTATGGTCATTTTCCTGATCCTTGTATGTATGATTGGATTTGAAATATATTATAGGTAGTACTAGCCTGTGGAATAAGAGCTATCATAGCAGGGAAGTTAAAGTAGGAGGCTCTTATACTACCTTCACCATAAACAAGATAGAAAATCAGATGCAATATCTTAAATCTGGGAGCATGGCAGACTTTAGTACTATTCTTAAAGATTTAAAATATTTTAGTGTGGTAGCCCCTATCATATTTCCATTTAATCCTGGCCCTTACAGAAACCAGAGCAATACTGGAAGATGAATATAGATTACATCAGTCAACCAAATAGTAGCCCTGATGGCACAGTCTTACAAGATATACCATTTGTGCCAGAACAGATTAATAAACTTTAGGTTTATGGTATAGAGCCATTGGCAAAGCAAATTCATTCTTTTCCAACTACTCAATAAAAAGGAGTAGAATGAGGGTGCAATTTCATAGAATGGACTAGAGCATGCAATTATGGTTTTCCTCTTCATTGTGATACCCACCCCCCACTATTTCTCATAAGATATTCTGAAAAGGTCTGAAAAGTTAGGATATCGAACAAAGCATCATATTAATCCATTACCTTGATAATATTAATCTGGCTAGATGAGTAAGTATGGCTACAAAACTGGAGGTCTTGTGAAGTCTCAAATACTCTAGAAGGTAAATGATAAACCTCACTACCATTTAGGGTCTGCTACATTCATGAATTTTTTAGGGCCTCAAAGATCAGGGTTGAGTCTGAACTCCCCATCCAAATTATAGGCAAATTATTGCATTTTGCATTTCCTACCACAATGAAGAAAACACAGAGCCTGATGGACCTTTCCAGGTTCTGTTGGGAACATATTATACATACTGGCAAACTATTTTGGTCCATATACAGTGTGAATTAAAAGGCTTCCAGATTTGAGCAGGATCCAGTACAGGAAAATGCTCTACAGTAGGTCTAGGCTATTGTGCAAACAGCCCTACCAGTTATGTCATAAAATCTGGAAGATGCCATGCAATCCAATAGATTCCATGTAGAATTTGTGGAAAGTGTCAATGAGAAAATTACAATGCAGACCTATGGAGTTCTGGACAAAACATGTCATCTCAAGCAAAGAATAATGCACATTTTGAGAAACAATTCCTGACATTCTTAAGCGATATCTCCTGATCCTGGTACACCAAGTGATCATGAGGACAGAACTGTCCATCATGAATTAGGTCCAAACCATAAGGTTTTGTGGACTGGACAATGACCCATTGTAAGATAGAAAGCATACAACTGAATTGAAAAGGAATTGGACCACAGGGCTCCAATAAGTTATGTGTGCAGGTAGCCAAGACCCCCCATGGCACTCACTACTCTATTATTAAATCCTTTGCTCAGCATATGGCTACAGCTTATGGAGGACTGCTTGCAGCCACCTGGAGAAAGAAAACACCTGAGCTTATTTTACACAGTGGTCAAATCTGTTTGAGGGTTCAGGCTGATGAATAGAAATCCTCATTCTGGAAGGGCCTTGAAAGACATTGGTGAAGGAAAGTCCTCCCAGTTGGGCAGAACTTCATACAGGGCATCTTCTTATCAACTTTGTATATGTAAGAAATGGACTGACTGGCTGGCCAGGGACGTGAAAGCTAAACAATTTGAAGATCATAGACAAGGAGGTATGGAGAATTGGCATATGGATAGAGATACAGGTATGGGTACAAATTGTAAAGATCACTATCACATATTAATGCCCACCAGAGAGCATCGACCATAAAAGAGGCACTAAACAATCAAGTAGACACAACAATCTGTCCAGTAGAAATTAACCATACTGTCAGTGGCCATCCAGTGATAGCACAATACAAAAATGAACCAATTGACCACAATAGCAGAGGTTAAGGCTATGCATGGGCCTAACAGCATGGATTCCTGCCAAGGCTCATATAGCTACTGCTATGAATGTTCAACCTGCCGGGCACAGAGACCAAAGCTGAGCCTCTGATATGGAACTTTTCCTTGAGATGGCTAATCAACCACTTGGTTTCAATTTGAATACATAGGTCCCCTACTATCTCGGGAACAGACAGAGGGTATTTGCTCCTGGGAACAGTCACAGACTCCAGGTATGGGTTTAACTGTCTTGTCAATGGGCTTTTAGGCAACACCCCTACCTAAGGGTTTATTGAATGTTTGAGTCACTAGAAATAAATCTCCTATAACATTGCTCTGGACCAGAGAGAGAGTTTTCAGCAAAGGAGATGTGTGAGAGAGACCATGATCAAAGGGTTCATTGATGATATCATATGTGGCACTACCTAAAATCTGCTGACTTTACAGAGCATTAGATAGCTTGATGATGGCATACATGAACCACTTGCTCAGAGACAAGAATTTAAGATGTGTTGCCACTCCACAGGATACATTTGCACATTAAATCAAAGACTTTCATGTGACACTGTTTCCCAATAGGAAAAATATATAGATCCTGGAATCAAGAGGTAGAAGCAGTGGTGGCTCACTCACCATAGTTCCCAATGAAGTATTTAGAAACTTAGTGCTTTCCATCTCTGTAACCCTGGGCTCTGCAGTGATAAAAAGTCTTGTACCTTAATGGGGGGACACTTTTACTAGAGGCTATAAGAAGTGTTACCTAGCATTATAAGGTAAGGCTTCCATCAGCACATTTTATATCAAGGGACTACCAGGCAATGATAAGAATCATCACTTGGCAAGAGTAATTGATTCTGGTGATTAGGAGGAGGAAGGGCTGCAATTTAAGAATATAGGCAAGGAAGAATACATGTGGAACCCAGCTGATCCACTTGACTGCCTCTTGGTACTCCTTTGACCAATTGTGACTATCAAAGGGTAAGCACAGTCATCCTGAGGTATTTTGAAGCTGTACCCCAGAAAAACATACTCCTAAATTTAATACATTCCTATGTATAGGACCTTTTGATGAGGCTACTTCAATTAGCGTATGACTTACCATAATCAGGATGGGTCTTAATCCTATTACTGGAGTCTTTTCTAAGAGAAAGAAATTCAGAGAGAGAAAAAGCCGTGGAAGGAAGAAACTGAAATCAAGGAAATCTAGAATAGAAGGGAAAGACCAGCAGATGCCGCCATGAGCCTTGCCATAATGACAAGGTAACCAAGGATCTCCAGCAACTGGTGTTCGGGAAGAAAGCATCGTCTTGGTTTGGACATTTTCCCGGCCTCAAAACTGTGAGTAAGTAAATTCCCATTGTTCAGCCCAACCCATTTCATGGTATTTGCTTTGAGAAGCCTAGGAAATTAAAACACACCCCAATTTGAAAAGGAGTTCTCCATTTGTGGAGAACACAGCTTGCAACAAACTGCTACTTCTTTTAGGTAAACTGGATGCCCAGAGTTCTGCTAAAATAAATAGAAACATAAATGTCTCCCAATATCAGAAGTTGTTAAACCAGGGAAAATGGTAACCTGGGAAAATGGTTGGATCTTAGAAAGTAAAGGAATCTCAAGCTGTGTCAGCCAAATGCTGGGAGGATTTATGTGATGGTGGTTTATGTATGAGTACTACATGTATATCTTTTTTGCTAGACAGAGAATACACATGTATTTAGAAGAGAGAATTCCCATAAATTCATCACAAGGAGGTATGTGGCTAAAAGAAATTTTGACTCATTGTCATAAATACTGAATAAATAGCTATACTTTCATGATCTTAGATACATACCTCCAGAATTGACAGGATAATAGTTTAAAAAGTTGAACATTTGTTTCCTAGATGTTCAAATCAATTAATAATATGCTTATGAAGTACAACCATGTGGAAATATGGGGTTGAGTATGAAATGATCATGGACTGAGGCAAGTGTAAGAAGGAAAGATGAATAAGCCTCCTTCAGAAATATCCAATAAAGTTGCTTATGATATGAATATAATTTATTTTTTTTATTCATGGAGAGACTCAGTATTTTTAATGACTGAATTAAATGCTATATTTTGTAGTGTGGCCATGACCCCTTTTGGTAGGATTCTCTGGCTTATCAAATGAAAACCAAATTTGTTTTCATATGTTTGAGAACACCTGAGGCTAATTTCTTGGTAATTTTAGTAACAGATTATGAAAATGATATGTATATTATATTCATTATATTATGGAGGCTATTACAATTGTCCCAGAGTCTGACAATCACTGACCCTGTGTCCTGCTGAACAGTAATTAATCAGCTTTGACTGCCTAAGCACTGACTGATTTTGAATCAGGATCCCAACAAAAGATCATGCATCATGTGGTTTGTTTACTGTTTTGAAGATATAAGTGATTTTATTGAGAGTTTCCACTTACATAATAATTAATATTATTTTAAAGATCTTTTAATGTAAGGATTAGAATAGAATATCTTTGTTCTGTCCACTATTTCCTTAAAGGAAGTATAAATCATTTTATCCTAACAGGAATTGAATTTGTAATTTACATGCATAGAATGCTAGACTATTTTCAGCTATGCAGCACTGTGATGGCTTGCATCAAAAGAAACAAACAAAGAAAATATTAAGAAAATATTAAAGGTTGGAGATACATATCTTCTAATTATTTGACCATTTTCTATCCTTTTGCTTCTCTGAAATATTAATCCTGTAAATAAGAAAGAGGTATGCTTCACTGAGATTTGAATTTGGGAAGCTATATTTAAATTGAAAGTATTTCTAGATATCCTGTCAAGACCATTGACATGTGAAAATACTTAAATATAATCTAAACATAATTAACATGGACTGGAGGAAGTTCAGACTTCAAAGAAATAAAAATAAAAAGGAAAAATATCTAGTGAAAGAGATCCTGGCAGGTGTTTATCTTCTGTCTTTGATAAACAGATTCAAGTCAATTCCATTAGCAATAAAATAACCCATGAGAAGAAAGTGATTCTAGCTAAAGAAACAGTAACTTTGAAGCACTGATCTGTGACTCCCACAATATAGCACAGGCTGCCTTACATGGATGTGTCACATACAGCCCAGCTTGAGGAATCAGTGTCTAATAGCAGGGTTCAGGGAGGCTTTTCATAAGGCAAATAAAAGCAAAACAGATCTTTATGTACTGGTTAGCCTTCAGTAGGAGCTATCAGGAAGGAAGCTGTGGTAGAGTAAGGCTTTACAGATGGGAATCCTGATCATACCTGAGGAGATAGGCTGACCAAGTTTGATGGCATTATGTTCCAAACAGTCAAGTCAATGTCAAAGTCATGACCAGAACCCAGTACTCAAGGTTCTCAGTCTTGATCTTTTCCCCAGTATCAGTCACCAAACCTACTACTTATATTTTCAGTTTTTTGTTAACTATAATTTGTGCTATGAAATGCTTCTATCCTATGCCATCAGAAATACGAGGTGCATTCACATATTGTTGATAGCCCAATGAGATAAGGGTTATTGACCCCATTTTACAGATAGGAAACTATCAAGTAAAACAGATCTACCAAGGCAAGGAAGATAGTAATCACAGAAGTATGGGGATGATATCTATATCTGGATGAGTCCTTCATTCTTCTTGAATATAAAAATCTGCCATTTTTCTTCAATATAGAATTACAAATTTAGGAATACTCATTTAAAATTGTTACATCTTCCTGGTTAATTCAACATTTTTAAATTATAAATTACTCTTTCTCTCTGGTAATGATTTCTGCATGGTCTTTTTTATCTGATATTAATATACCTATACCAGCATTCTTTTGTTTAGTCTTTGTGTGGTGTATCATTGTTCATTACTTCCCTTTCATTCTTTCTCTATGTTTTAGCTATGTTTCCTTTTAAAAAAATAGTACTTCTTAATGTATTTAACAAGCTTCATCTCTTAATTAGAGCATTTTGATGATTTAGCTAAATTTAATAAATGACGTATTTGGGTTTAAATCTACTATATTAATGTGTGTCTTGTATTTTTCTTACCTTTTATATCATTTCTCTTGGATTCGCTTTTTAAAAATTATTGCATTTTCTCTATATTTGTTTGGATGTTATGTACTCATTCACTATTTGCTTAGTGGTTACACAAAATTCAAACTTGTACCTTTATCTTTTGAAAATATATCATTGAGTAGACTTGTGCACTTTTTCCTGAAAAAGGAAAGGATTTCTATTTATCAATTTATTAATATATAAGCTATTTTTGTGTAATTTATATCTATATCATTTTAAAGCCTTTTAGAAATTATTGTTAGTGCTTTCTATACAAAAGTATCCATTTGCATTTACCCACAAATTTAAACTTTCACTGGTGTTATTTATTTATTTAATTTTCTATATTTCTGAGCATCATTTAAAATTATATTCCTTCTGCTGGAGGAATATTCTTTAGTATTTCCTTTGGTACCGGTTTGCTTTTTGAAAATCTTTACATTTTTGATTTTCTAAAAAATGTCTTTATTTCTTGAAGGGCATATGTACTTACATAAAATACTAAGTTGGCAGTAATTTTCTTACAAATTTTTAAGGATAAAATTACAATACATATTGAACTCTATTAATCATATTATGAAATCATCTAGAACACTACTCATTGCTTCTTTAAAAGTATTGTCCATTTATATTCTAATTGCTATTAGTATTTTCTCTTTGCCATTGGTTGAATGCCACATTACTGTGAAATGGCATGGCATGGATTTATTTTTCTTTACACTTTATAGTTACATTGCATTTCTTTATTCTGTGGATTCATGTCACATCAGGTTCCAAACATTTCAGCAAATATTTCTTGAAATATTTCTCTCCTCATGATTGTTTTCCACACTTACTAAGACTGAAATTGCTTTTGTAAGACCCACTCCCTGTCTCTACTCTTTCTCTCTGAGAGATTTATAAGTAAGTTCCATCATTAAGATTTTCTAGTTGTCCTCAGTGTGAAGGTTGATCCAATATAGTTTGTTATTTATTGAAAGTGTCTTTTGTTCTATATTCTTTTTAATGCAAATCTAGTTACCCTTTTTCTCTTTCATTTCTTTCTAACTTTTACTCTTCTCATAAAGACCCATGAGCCAATCAGTGCAAAAAAAATTCTACTAGAATGTACAGGCTAAATAAAAAGCCATGGATGCTGTAATTTGTATTTCATCCCTATAACGACTGTAAATTCCCACTGTAATATGTGATTCTGTTTAATTCTCAAAATACATAAAATATTTGTATCTGCATAAGTGTGTGTTCAGAATACTGAATCACTTCTTAGCTCAGGAAATACCTTTAAATGTTTTCCCTTTAATCCTTGCATATATTCTCTTGATAGACTCAAAATTTTAGATAGCATCTTTTTCACTGCTTTTCCATTTGAAAAATTAATTTAAGTTATTTTTTGGCTAAAATGATATATTGCTATTCCATAATATACATTGAAATAGCTGAAATGTCTTCATCTATGTTATATGATCAAATGAACATTGATATTTGATAATTATTTTAATAGTATAAAGAATTTTTGGTCGCTTTCTTAAATGAGCATCTAGCTATCATGGCATGAGTTCAAAATCTAGGTCTTAGAAGAAATTTTAATTTAAATCTTACCTTGTTCTGTCACTACTCTTGATTCACCCTTAATATACACTTTGCCATACAGCATTTTTCCCACTCATGTTTTTGTGAGCATCTAATTGTAGTATTATAGATGTAGGGGTTACCCATGTAAAAAGAACTTAAATAGTTCACCATGGTGATCCAGATAATATCTAAGGTCCCTTTTATTTATGATATTTCATAATTCAATGATATTTTAAATTCATTGACTCTGGATTTTGGGATCTCTTTTCAGTAGGAGACACCTAACTTCTAAGAACCATTAATTTACTAGATGGTGTTTATTACTTGCCCCTGCATTGTCTTTGGTTTTACTGAGCTCTTTCCTAGATGAATGATGATAACTAATAATAACTTAAACATAAAATAAACAAATATGTAAAGTTTTTATTTTGGGGGCAAATATAGCTATATGTGAATGGTGTTTGAAGCTTTCTCTTGATATTTAGAGATTTATATGTGCTAATGCTAAAAAGCATTAAAAATGTGGGCTTCTTTGAAGGTGACTAAGACTCAAAATCTCTGACAAGTTAAGTTTGTCTTGCACTTGTCTTGGTACCATACTCATGAGGACAGATCAAACATCATGGAACCAAGGGTCTTATAAGAGTAAGAAATACAAATGACTAAAAAGCACATGAAAAGATGCACAATATCACTAGCTATTGGGGAAATGCAAATCAAAGCTGCAATGAGATGTCACCTTACACCTATTAGACTGGCTGCTATTAAAAAAAAACAGAGGACTACCAGTATTGGAGAGGATGTAGAGGAGAAGGAACACTCATCTGCTGCTGGTGGGAATATAGAATGGTGTAGCCATTGTGGAGGACAGTTTGGCAGTTCCTCAGAAATCTAAATAGAACTGTCATATGATCCAGTTCTATATACACAGAAGAATTGAAAGCAGGGACATGAAGAGATATATGCACACCAATGTTCATAGTGGCATTATTCACTATTGCCAAAAGTTGGAAACAACCCAAATGTCCATCAATGGATGAATGGATAAGCAAACTCTGGTATATACATACAATGGAATATTACTCAGCTGTAAGAAGGAATGCAGTATTAACACATGGGACAACATGGATGAATCTAGAAGACCTTATGTTGAGTGAAGTAAGCCAGTCACTGAGGGACAAATATTACATTACCTCACTGATGTAACCTAAGCAAATAGAGCAGACTCACAGAGCAGAGTCTGGGAGATAGGTTATTAGGAGACAGAAAGGGAGTAGAGTGTGATAAGCCAGTGCTCAATATGGGCAAAAGCTATGATAAAGTGGAAGCCGGTGTTTGGGCAGTGGATGGTGGCATAGTGGTACAGGGATATGAGTGGGGTTGAAGTTGCCGGAATGTGAGGGTGAGTGGAGGAGACTATCCATGGAAATAGGGGAAGGGCTAGAGGAAGGAACAGGTGAACTCTGGGGATTTGTAGGTCTGTGGTTAAAACTATAATGGTGGAAATGTTCTTTTAACAAATACAGCAGGTGAAGGTTATCAGTATGGCTCGTAGGGAGTAGGGGAATATGTGAAAAACTTCTCACCTGAGGCATGTTTCTATGAAATCTGACAGTGTTCATCTTGTCATGGTGTGTTATATCAGTGAGTGGAGACCCACACAATAAACAAGAAAATATTAAACTCCCATGCTGGGGAGACCCACTTGGTTCTCAAGCAGAGGGGCAAGAATCTCTTGAGAACATAAGCAGTGCCTTATAAATGAAGTCGGACCAATATATCAAGCCCTCAATACTAATGCATGTGACTATGAACCTTATTCTACAAAAATTGCAACTTCATGGTTACCGTGGGTTCCAAGGGGAAGGGGAGGGAAGAATGGATGGAACATGGGCATTGGAATTGTTCTGCATGATCTGACAGCGATAGATACAGGCCATTATGCATTTTGTTAGAACTTATAAAAGTGTACAATACAGTATGTGAACCATAATGTAAACCATTGACCAAAGTTAGTGGCAATGCTTCAATATTTGTTCATCATTTGTAACAAATGTACCATACTTGTGTAAGATGTTACTAATAGGGGAAAATGTGAGAGTGGGAGGGGGGGTGGGGTATTTGGGGATTCCCCTATACATTCTATGTGACTTTTCTGTTATCTAAAGCTTCTTTGAAAATGAAATGAAAAAAAAAAATAAATAAGGCACTAGGGGAACATACAGAATAAATTGCCACTGTACATAAAAGAGAACAGATCTTATAGGAATGAAAGACAGAATACAAAAAATTATGTTTTATTTACACATATTTTCTTTTATATTTATTTTTTAACTTATTATTATTATTTTTATTTTTTGGCTTTGTTTTTGGGTAGGTTTTGGGTTTCAGAAAAGTCAAAGCTGTGACAGGAGAGGATCACTGGTGTGGGGTGTCAGTGGTGGGAGGGTTCGGAGCATGTCTCTATGGAATATGAATGTGTTCAAGTCGTCATGGGCTGTTATCTCAGTGGAACCTTGTTCTTGTGAAATTGAAACTTAGCCTAATATTATATAATGCCTAGGAGTTAACTCCTGAAAGCCTCCTGGTTGCTCTAATGTGACCTCTCTCTAAACCAAACTCAGCACATAAATTCACTTCCTACACCCCAGTATGGGACAAGACTCCCTGGGATGACACTTGTTTGCACCGAAGGCCTTTTAAACCAAACGTCAACTAGCAATGCAGTTGGAAAATGAACTTTTCCAAAAAGGGGAAATATTAAATACAAATGAGTTTTTATGGCTAAGAGATTTCAAAGTGAGTCAGGAGGTCATTCTAGAGATTACAGCTCAGCAGGATCTCATTGAATGCCACAGTAAACATTGTCTTAAACAGCAGGCCTCAAGAGACATCAAGACACTATAAGCAGGGCAGAGAAGCTCAGGAATTTGGTACCGTCAGCAGGCCTTACTTTCGAATTTATGCTCCCCAGTATAACAGAGTTAGACTCACTTATATTTTCCTTACACATGGCTCTTCTGCCTCTTTTATTTGCACCTATAATTAGCACTATACTTGCTAAATATATGTCCCAGAGACTTAAATCTTTGGTCTGTTCAAGTGCCAGTTAAGCCCAGAATCTCAGCAGAGTTGCAACACCTACTCTCCATTTCATGGGACTCACCCAGGACAACTAACAGAAGGATAAGGATGGACAATATCCATCCCGAAAAACAGAGAGTATCTACAAATGCAAGGAATACAGTTTCATCCATCTGCCCCATGGAATTTAAGCCCCCTCTCAATCGGAAGCACAGTGGGCATCACCATTCCAAAATCCTCTAGATTGAGGAATGAACAAACATAAGTGGGGAATGCAACTATGGACAAAAGTAGACTTATTATTATTTTAGTAATGGAAGTACTTGTAACACTGAAATAAAGGCAGTGGTCACCAGAGTTTTTGAGGAAAGAGAGAGAGAAGAATAGGTGTAACAAGGGGTATTTTTTAGACATAGAATTTTTCTGCATGACATTGCAATGATGGATATGGTCCATTATACTTTTTGTCAATACCTACCAAATTGTGTGGTGAAAGTATAAACCATAATGCAAACTATAGACCATGGTTAGTACCATTACTTCAAAATGTGTTCATCTATTGTAACAAATGTACCACATTAATGAAAGATGTTGTTAATGGAGAAAAGTGTGTGTGGGGGAGGGCATGACACATATAAGGATGCCCTAAATATATATTTTGTAAAATTTTTTTTTTAATTTATTCCCCATCCCCCATTGTTTTCACTTGCTGTCTGCTCTCTGTGTCCATTTGCTGTGTGCTCTCTTTGTCTGCTTGTCTTCTCTTTAGGAGGCACTGAAACCTCTCATTTGGGAGAGAGGTGCTCAATCACTTAAGCCACCTCAGCTCCCTGCTTTGTTGTATATCTCATTGTCTTTCCTCTTTGTGTCTCCTTGTTGTGTCATCTTATTGCATCACCTTGTTGTGCCTGCCCGTTGTGCCAGCTCACTGTCTAGCTTGTCTTCTCCAGGAGGTACCAGGAATCAAACCTGGGACCTCCTATGTGGTAGGTGGGAGCTCAATCACTTGAGGCACATCTACTTCAGGGATCCCCTATATTTTTGATGTAACATTTATGTTAGCTAAGGCTTCTTTAAAAATACAAAAAAAAGAACAAGTTGAT
Organism: Cabassous unicinctus; assembly: GCA_029593785.1. Taxonomy (NCBI): domain Eukaryota; kingdom Metazoa; phylum Chordata; class Mammalia; order Cingulata; family Chlamyphoridae; genus Cabassous; species Cabassous unicinctus. The sequence goes on from JAQZBX010019983.1 coordinate 18,608, forward strand.
TACATTATTCAAATCTCTGAGGAGACTGACAAGCCTGTGGAGGTGGAATGGGATGTGTAATCCATGCAGAGAGATTTACCTCTGGGACTTGCTTATTGACCTTGGCCTTCTGTGACATTTAGGCTCTAAACTCTAATAATCCAGTCTAGTTCACGATGGACTCAGATTTTTAATAATATTGGTTTGGGCCATAGTTCATTATTTCAAGCATAGTGTTTATGCAGAGGCTATGTGGCCATTTTTCAGTTATTTGACACAGATTGAAGCATTTATAGAGTGGCAAGGGGTCAGGGGTTGATTTAATGATCTCTAAAGTCAGAACCAAAAATGAGAAGCTCTACTTCCGCAATTATCTGAAATCTTGTATGTTTCTCTTAAGATTTGTTCTGAATCAATAGAACTGAAGGTCATGTCTTTAAGACACAGAGGCTTTAAGCCTCTATGCATTGAGTTTCTGACTTTATAATGGTTGTCTCTTCATTAGCTAGTATTACTTAATTGCCTTTTTTTGTGTACCAGAGTATTACCTAGATTTGTAGTGATTACTAGTGATTACCTAAGCTGAGAAAAGAGCAAAAACAGAGGAATTTTTTTCTCTAGATGTAGATATAGTTGTATCACAAGATATTTTTGGCAGAATTCCCAGAATTGGAAGAGTTTACATGTGACAGTGTTTAAAACCTTTGGCATATTGTCTGTGTGTTCAGATTTCACAGCCTAGAAACTAAGTCACGTAGTCCTGTAGAGGTAATAGTTCATCTCAGAATTTATTTAGTTTTTTTTCACATATGAATATTATGAAATTATACATTCAGCTGTTTTTATTGATCACCTACTCTCTTCCAGAAAATAAATGAAGACAGATTCATGTCCTTATTGTTTATGTTGTAGTGAATTTAACCAATCCAAAAGGGAAGAACATTTAGATGTCTTCTAACTATCTTCATCAATTTTATGAGAAACAGAAGTCTCTGTAGGCATTACTAAAATGCATTGGCCAATCAGAATTCCTGGAAGGGCTCTGACTATTAGGTGCATATTTTTATGACTTGACCTATGTTGCCAGTTCTTTCTCTTCACAAATTCCTTTCATTTATTGCATTTGATTGCAAAAAGGTGTTGCCTTTGCTTATATCTCCTACTTAATTCTTTTGTGGTTAAAATATTTTTAAAAATATGTGTAGCTCCGAGTCACCTTACAAATATTCATTAAAAATGTTTTACTTGTAAGTAATTCCTCCACCTTTATATCAAATAAATGTATTTTCCTTAATGGTCAGGGAAAGTGCATGGGCAGAACCTCTGATGGAGGAAATAAGTCAGGTGGACCCTTTGAGGCCAGCCCGAAACTAAAGGCTGTGTCTTGATAAAGATCAAAGCTCATATAAAGTTGGGGACTCTAAGAAAATTGATCTTATATTCAAAGACGGCAGCTTTAAATTATGCCAGATTTTAAGACATGCCTGCTCTACTCTTGGGCTTTTAAAAATTAGAAACAACCAGAATACTGGTAACCTGAAGAATTAACTGAAGCAAGAATATTCTTGGTGCCAGGCTGCCTCACAAAGGTTATAGTCTAATATGGATTTTGAAACAAATATTAATGAGTGATATTGTATGATAAAAGACAAATAAAATTAAAGAAAAGCATATGTGTAAATGTTCTAATCCCCAGAAAATTGCTTTCATTGCAATTTTTCTAAGTAGTGAGAGGTATCCAAATATGCCTATAGGAATCTAATATACCTCCTACCCTCAAGTAGAATATAATACAGTAGATAAAGGTAGGTAAACAATTATAGCTAAAATCCTTGAACACTCAAGTGTGACAGATAATGTGTGACTGTGTATTGTGACCGACAGTCTCACATAATCATCACACCAACCCTGCAGAATGTGGCCAATACTGTGAGAAACCTACACAATATCCACTTCCTCTTCAACGTACCCTCTCTATGTGATGGATCATGAATTTTCCCTGATTTTGCAGCTTCTTTTGCAGCTGGGGTAGCCATATGATCAAGTTCTGGACAACAATATTGAACTACAAATTTGCTAGTGGTAGTGAGTTTTGAGTCTGAAATAGTTTTGTTTTCTTTTAAAAATTTACGAGCAAGGACATAACTGGACTCTTGAATCTTGAGGTGACACCTGGAGCTGCAGCAATCATCTTCTGGCTATGAGAAAACAAAAATGAGGACAAAATCCAGCACACTAGGGATGGCAGGGGAAAATTAAGTAAAAAGTGAGACTCCTGCTGGATAGATAGAGCAGCTGAATTAATCCTGAATTCGTGGTGAAACAAAATACATTCATGTAATTTTTTCAGAAGCTGTTAATCGAGCAAACTGTTACTTGTAGGTAACAAAAACGTATCTCATTTTTTTAGGGAGATATGGGTTATGAAGACTAAGAAATACTAAGTGAGGGATCTGAGAATTGAGCTGACTCCAAAATTCATGCTCATTTCATCATAGATATTTAGCTTTAAAAAAAAAAGTAAATGAACAACTTCTGTCAAGTTCAGGGGATCAAGGAAAGATCTAAAGAGACAATATGGTAGATGGATCATTTTATAGTAGAATGACAATGTGTGTTTTTGGAAATTTCTTGGCCTAAGAAGACATTCAGTGAGGGTCTTGCTTTCACCTTTTGGCAGTATTTAGAAAAAAATGCCTTTATTAAGAATTTGAAAGAATCATTAAAAATGATAGTAATGGCTGCAGCATTGGGCACCTGGCTGCACTGTGCTTGCTGCTCCAGCAGTTGCCCCGCACTCACCTGGGTGACTGAGGATCCCTTCCATGGCTAGACACTGGTTCCCTGGGCCACACGCTTAGGCAAGCCAGAGTGATTAATACAATTGGTAATAGTTGGAGTCACTCTCAATTTCTCTACCACATGGTACACCCAAACACAAGCCCATATTCCTGCTTTTGGAGGTCATACACTGTGTCAAGCAGGAGCCAACATTAACAAACAGCCTAAGAAATGCCAGAGGCCTGAAAGCAACAGACACTGCACAGTCCCAGGGTTTTCAAGAATGCACCGTTTCTCTTGAAACTCCAGAATTGTCATCTGAACAATTTCTATAATAATGGCACCTTAAGTGGGGTTAGTCAGAAAAAAAATGTTTTTCCTAATCGTACTGGTAGGGGAACAAATCAAAAGAGATCCTTGGAAGATTCTGAATCCATTAGAGTAACGTAATCCATTAGAGTAAGAACGGAAGCACAAAGCTGGATTATTCCATGCCAGGAGTGAACAGTGAAACAGAAGATGATGCTGACAAAATGCACATTGATAAAGTGTTGCTGTTATAACAGATATAAAAACAGTAGCTCTGTATCTAATACATTGAAAAATGGATGTGTCATCAATGAACATTTGGACATCTCCTCCATGACACAACTCAATGGAGTGGAAAATGGTAACGAAAATGGGAATAAACAATATTTAACAGTTCCAGAACTGCCATTTATCAGTAGCCAAGGTTTTCTCTCTGTTAATGGCACTGAGGAGCAGAAAAGTCTGTGAGCATTAACCCTGACATGTGTGGTTCTTTGCACCTGAATGGGAATCCAAGTAGCTGTGTAGCCAATAGACCTTCCTGGATGGAAGATATTGGGGAGAATTTGCACTATGGACATTACCATCGGTTTGGGGACACTGATGAAAGTATCCCTGAGCTTAATAGTGTTGTAGAGCATTCCAATTCTGTTACACTGGAAGAAAGATACAACACTGCTATCTTGTGTATAATACATCTTTATCACCGCTCTTAAAAATCATCCCTGTATTTATCTGAAATATGTTAATCTTTCCTATTATAACCAACTGAAAAAATATTAATGTAGTATTAATTTGAAGGAATGTAACAATTTGTACTATGTTTTATGCTTTAATTTACTGACCAAGTAAAGCTCGTATTTGCCAAGTTAGTCTCAGTTTATGCATGAGTAGAGCTTATTTAGTATATAGATATTTCTACAATGGGGTGTCATTTTTTTCATAAGGTACACTTTGGAATTAATTTTTCTGTCACCAAACTAAATATTTTTCTTTTAAATACTATCATCAGATATTGCCATTTTTCCTTTTAAATTAAATTATAATCAATTGACCAAGATAAATTAGGAGGCAGTGTTTATCATCATTTTGAAAAGTTTGCAAATCTTCTTTCCTGTTGAATTTATGTCACAACATAGCTATTTCTCTATGCAAGGGACAGACTTAAAACAGATTTCTTGCATTGATTTGCCTGAAGAAAAGAACTTTGGCTTTCTCATTGTTGTTTGAAATTACTTTTGCAACTTATCATGTGGTTTTAATTATAAACACCAATAGTGGTTTGGGGCATAAATGATGTAAGGTAGACCACTGCCCGTGTTTGTAGGAAACAGATTCAGCCTAAGATTTACTTTCAATTTATTATATTTTTATTCTTCATTTCCTATTTTTTCTTCAGAGTTTTTTTACCACAGACAATGATTTCCTCTTTATGTAGCTGAAATTGCTATTTGTAAGAACTATCAGGTAAAAATAGTTAACTATTTTGATGTATTTTCCTTATATTTATTTTTTATTTTTGGTTTTCTGCTTTAAAATATATGCCACTATGTATATCCAGTTAGCTGAGAGAATTTTTGGATCTTTTTTAAAATAAAATTACATTAAGTTTATGGTTTTATAAAAATCACCTTTTGTTTAGGCAATGAATGATTACACTGTGCATATAGTGTAATGAATTTGTACTTTTCTGATTTATGTAATAAAAATTGAGGAAGCTCGAGAAAATGTCAAAGGAATAAACCAATGTTCTAAGAGTGTAACTGACATTTTGTTTTAAACTATCCTTTAAAAATTGAGTAAAACTCTTCTGCTAAAAATGAGAAATGTACATATTTTGTCACTCTAAATTCAGATTTTCAGAAGGAAGCTTAATTTTCTGAGTGAATATCCAACTATTTTTAAAAACCTGGATAAAAACCTTGTTCTTTTCTATGAAGATAAATAGACATTTATTTGAGCAGCATCTTTCACTGACTTATTAGTCAATGATGTACATTTATTATGTAGAAAATTAATATGAATTCTTCCCAGAGCAAATCTTTGTAAGACTGAGCACTGGTTGATTGCTGATTGTGCTCCATAGTGGTCATTTTATCATCCTCATTCATATTATTTGACATTTAAAAACAGATGGGCAAATATATTATGAAGCAAAGCAGAACACAATGTTCCAACAGCTAAATAATAGACTATATGGCCTCAGAGGTCATTCCCATTCTGAATCTTTGTAGATCTGTGATTTTTCTTTGAGCTTAAATGAGCTCCGGTGATACAGCTACAGAAAACCTTATTTTGCTTGAGTGGCTTTGCCAGAAGTTTGCTCAGTACTTTCACTTACTCTTTGCTACTGCCCTCTTCCATTTAGATTTTTTTTTCTTGACTTTTGTTTTGGATTTCTATATGGTAGTCTATGATATTTTTAATTTTTCTGCTTTTTTAATACTCAAGGAATTTTAGTTTATTGCTCTTCTAACCATTTCTTTTAGTATCTTTGTATCTGTGCACTTTTATTACATATACTGAGGAATTTGAGGACACTTAAAGGGATTTATTCAATATCAAAACCAATTACAAATTTAAAGTATGAAATTAGGAACCTGGAAAATATAAATTAAAACGTATTGATAGGTGGCATGTAGGGAATAAAATGTAGTTGGGCAGGCCATGTGTTTCAAAGAAGCTCTTAAAATTGAACTACAAATATGGTTTCTATAGAGACTAATGTCTGGTCCGGATTAATATTCTTTCAGGTTATGCTGAGGTTCTTTTGGAGTACTCACAATTTTTGCTCCACACCATCCGTGCTGAGATTCTAGACATTCTTATTACAGAAAACCCGTTACTATTTGCAAACAGCCTTAATCTTTGCATTGGAAAAAAAATCATTTAATTCTAATCGAATTGCTATTATATCTTTTGGTGAAAATATATTGACCATATAGGTGGGGTCTATTTCTGGACTCTGTTCTGCTCCACCCATCTAAATACTTATTCTAAGCAAACGCCACAGTCTTTCTTCCTATAACTTAAAGATTTGAAAGCAGGTAATATAATTCCTCCAACACCTCCTTTTTAAAAAAAAATAGTTAGGTTTAACTATTCTAGATCCTTTGATTAAATTTTAGAGTAAACTGGCTACTTTCTAAAAAAAATACCTGCTATTGTGATTAAAATTGCCTTGAATGAGGAATAAAAGTAAAATTGACATCTTAATAATTATTTCTTTGATGCATGGACAAGCTGTTTTTTATTCATTATTTTTCTCAGTAGTGTTTCATGGTTTTCATTGTACAGATCATATATAATATCATCACATAAATTCCAAAGTATTTCATATTTTAAAGCTATTGTAAGTAGAGTTTTTAAAATTAAATTTAATTAAATGGCTGTTCTTTTCCAATAGACATTTAAAAATGCAATTAATTTGAATATATCTGCTTTGTATCATCCAAATTTGTGAAACTCACTTATTGTTTTGAGTAGCGTTTTTCAGTGTTCATAGAGTTTTCTACACAGATGATCAATTCCTCAGTGAGTAAAAAGAATTTTACTTCCTCTTTTCCAAATTTTATAACTTTCATTTCTTGTATTTCTCTTCTAACATTATGTAGAAATTCCATTACAATTTTGAATCAAAATGGTGAGAACAGAGATTTTTGCTTTCTTCCAATTTTAAGGCATTCAGTCTTTTGCCATTAAGTATAATGCAAGTTGTGTGTGTGTATGTGTGTGTTTAATAGAAGTGCTTTAAGAGTTTCATGATGTTCACTTCTCTTCCTAGTTTTCTAAAAATTTTTATCAGGAATAGATATTTGATTTTGACAAATCTCTTTTTCTAGCATGTGCTAAGATGATCATAGTTTTTTTCACTTTTAGTTAGTTAATACAGTGAATTATATTGATTTCACTTTTTAAATGTTAAACTAACCTTATATTCTCGGGATAAATCTCACTTGATCATGATGTATTAACCTTTTATTTATTATTGGATACAATTAGGTAAATTATTTAAAGCATTTTTGTGTCTATGTTCAAAATGGATTTGGTGAGTAGTTTTCTTTAGTTGTAATTGTTTTCTGGTTTTGATATCTGGGTAATACAAGTTGAGAAGTGGTCCTTCCTCTTAAATTTTCTAGAATTATTTGTGTAGGATTGGTATTATTTCTTCCTTAAATGTTTGGTAGAATCCACTGGTAAAGTCTTCCGAGTCTGTCATTTTGCTTATTGGGATAATTTTAGCTACAAAATCGTGGACTCAATATATAAAGAGTGATTCATGCTGTATATTTCTATTTTAGTAGGATTAGTAGTTTGCATTTCCTATTAGTTTTCCATGTGATCTAAGTTGACAATTTATTGGCATGTGTTTGTTGATTGTATTTTTTTATTTTCTTTCAAATGACTGTAGGAACTATATATATTTATACTTCAATCATGGTAATTTATGTCTTCTTTCTCTTTTCCTAATCAATCTTGCTAGAAAATTATCTATTTTATTGATCTTTTCAAATACCTAGCAAGGATTATTATCTTTATAGCTACGATTTTTTATTTTATTGATATCATTCCAAATCTCTGTTATTTCCTACATTCTACTTGATTTCAGCTTGATTTGTTAGTCTTTCAGTTTCATAAGAAATATGCATACATCAATGAGTTGAGGCATAGCCTTCTTTTTACAACATAGGGATTTTGTGTTATATTTCAACCCCCCTGAGCACTATTTAGCTGAATCCAACAATTTCTGATTTGTCATGTTTTTATATATATTCAGTTCAAAATAATTTTGAATACATCTTTTTAAAAAATTCATTATTTATGTAGAAGAGTGTTCTTGGTCTCCAAATATTTGAGAATTTTCCAGAGACTTTTCTGTTTTTTATATGCTAAATTTCATTCCATTGTGTTCACAATATATACTTTGTATTAAGTGACTCCTCTTAAATTCTTTGTTACTTGCTTTATGGTCCAGAATTTTTACTATCTCGGCAAAAGTTTCATATAAATTTGAAAAAAATAAGCATTGTGACCTTTTTGGAAGTGGCATTCTACAAATGTCAATTAGGCAAAGTATGTCAATAGATATTTTTTTCAAATCTTCTATAGTCTTACTCATTTTTGTTGGCTTTTTCTATTTATTTGTAAGAGAGTTGTTTGAAATCTCTGATTATCTACTTTCTGTTCTTCCTTTCAGTTGTATGTGATTTTACTTCATGTATTTTAAAGCTCTGTTATGTAGACTTGCTGTGTCTCCTTGATCAAAGGAACTCTTTATATTGATATGAAACGCCTTTATCCCTAGTAATATTGTTTTCTCTGTAATCTGCTTTTTCAGATATTAATCTATTGACTCCAGAATTTTTTTCCCCTTAGTGTTAGCATAGTGTACTGTTGTCATCCGTTTTCTTTTAACTTCTTTCTTATTGTTTAAAGTGGATTTCTTGTAAGTAGCATATAGTTAAGTCTTATATTTTTATATATTCTCTCCATCTCTGATTTTTAATCAGGGTTTTTAAAGCACTTCCATTTGATTGTTAATAAAGCTGAGTTTAAATCTACCATCTTGTGTTTTGTTTACTAATTGTCCAATTTTTTTCTCTTTTTGCCTTGGTTTTGGATTAGTTGGGAATTCTTTTATATTTATATTTTTATCTTCTTAATTGGCCTGCCAGCTTTACCACTTTGTTTTTCATTGTTTACTTTAGGGATTTTAATGTACATCTTTAACTTTTCACAGTTTACATTCAACTAATATTATACCACTTCATATAAAGTATAACAGCAACTTACAGTTTTTTTCTCCTGATTGTTGTGCTATTGTTGTTATATATTTTACATCTAAACATCTTAAAAATCCTACACTATAATGTTATAATATTGATTTAAATTATTACTTTTTAATGAGTTTTAGATAATAATAAAATTATATTTACTGAAGTATTAACTGTTTCTGGTACTCTTCATTCCCTTATGTAGATCCAGGTTTCTATCTTGTATCATTTCCTTTCTGCCTAAAAGACTAAAGTATCTATTATATAATCTAGTTTTGAAAGTGAATGTCTTTTCTTTTGTATGTCTGAGAAAGTATTGATTTAATCATTGCTTTTGAAAGATAATTTCATTTTGTATAAAAAGTCTACATTGACTCTTTCCTTTCAGTACTTTAATGATGTTGCTCTATTATTTTCTGGCATGCATTGATTCCTTCAAGAAATTTAGTGTCCTTCTTATCTTTGTTTTTCTATAAAATATCATTCTTTCTAGCTGTCTTTACATTTTTATTTTTTCTCTTTTTTTTGTATCATTGTTTTTATCATGTTTAATGACTTTGAAGGAAAGATTTTTGTTTTTTGTAATAAACCATTCAGTAGAAGTAAATACAAACCTAGCTAGAGGGATCCCTAGGAAATGTGTTGGGAAGAGTTGGAAAATGAAAATAATTGCCAGTGGTCAGAATGTCTGGTAAACACGAGGGTAATATGTAATAATTTTTATATTCTTTGTTATCATCTTCTGTGTTACATAATATTTAATAACTTAAAAAATCTACCCCTATTACAGCAATATCTAAAACCCTCAAAGAAATATTCAACCCACACATTCTTTGATGTAATGGACATTTGATGACATTAACAGAAAATAAACATTCAGGTTGATATTAGTGAGAGACTACAGAAAATCCATAAGTGTCAAGGGAAAATGTAAAAAGAATAGGAAATTATATATTGATGTAACCATATTTGTCATATTTGTATGAAGATTGAATTTTTAATATAATATGGAAGCAGTTCTCAGAAAGTTTCAAGTAAAAATAACGACATGTCCAAATGATAGAGAACATGGAAGCATGAAAACTGGATACAGTCAGATAATGATTTCACGAAATAGGAGAATATATATGAAAACCTATGTACAAACTGTGATGAGCTCTACATGCGATTTTATTATATACTCTTTGAGGATCAGAAGATATGGATTCTAATTCTGTTTCTGATGACAGAATATAATTCAGAAAAATTTTTAGGTCTAAATCTGTATAATTTATATGTGGAACTTTCCATCTACTCTAAAATGTTATTAATATAAACAGCATGATATAGTTACTAACTATGAGTTGGGAGAGCCAGAATGCAGAGAAGCAAACTATTATTAGATCTTCTATCTTCATTATAACCTCAATTTGTTTCCAGACCTTATCTTAGTTTTCATGGAGCCAGTAGCAGAAAAACAATAATTCCCATTTAAAACCCATGTTTTAAATGGGATTCAAATTCAGTAATACTTGTGATAATCACAAGTAAGTGCTGTTACATAATGCATTCCTGTTCAGTTGATTTTTTATATAATCTCATAGTGTTGACTTTTTAAATACATTTCACATGAGTAAAAAGTAGGTGTGTAAAAACTTATGATCAAGGAGAATGGCTGGTAAGGGTATGTCACAGGATAGAATTAGAAACATAGGTGTAAGCTTTATAGTTTCATCCACAAATTGCAAGGAAAAAAAACTAAATGAAAAAATAAAAGATTAATCCTCCTTGAAAAATCATTAGCTCAGATAAACCCAGAGGAACTTCTCTTCCCAGGAACTCTTTCTCACATGTCATCTGGCAGCATTCTCATTCCCTAGAAACAGCTTGAAATGAAAGCTACAGCAACTCTTAAGAGAATTGCTTGAATGTTTTGCCAAAATCTTAAATGTAATGCTATTTAGATTTCAGATGCAGTGGGAATATTTCCAACTGTTTTTCCATATTTCAACTTGCTTCAATCAATACTCTAATAGGCCCAAACATTTTATAGAATGAAGCCATGAAATTTTATGACTGGGTTTTCCTCCCGGTTGCATCCTTAAAAAAGAAAGAGTTTTTTTGGCACAATTTACTAAAAAAATTCAGGAAAACATTTTTTAATAATATTGAATTAAGTCAATATTGCCATTATTTCTAGATATTATCTGATATTAACCTTATTGAAAGCAATGTCTATCATCAGTAGTAGATCATCAAGGATCTCTTATGTGTTTAGTTCAACTTGTTCAAAGAGAGGATCTTGGCAGCTCTCTACAAATGTTAATACTGTCAAGGTGCCTGGATGACATCTAAGAAGCAAGGCAAAGTATTATTAAAAACAGCTATGTAGGAGGTTTATGAAAAATTGTTTTTTACTTAGTGAGAAATGATTCTTAGGCTTCTATGTAGTTCAAAGTATTATGGAGGCTGCTAATATTTTGATATCAGGGTAATATCTCAAGCATACTAAAAGTTGCAAATGATGTTAAGTAGCAAAAATGCCACATACAATATTCTTAATGAAAATTTAAAATGAATCTTCCTAATAAATGGTTTGAGGAAACTTGTAAAAGAATTTGTGCAGTAGAACTGATAAGAAAGAAATGAAATAAAACTGCACAAGAGTATATGTGAGGGTTATTATCTCCCAAATCTAGGACCATGCGGTTTCTGCATTTGGGCATTAAATTTATTTCTAATCATCTTCCGAGTAAAGGTTAAAATACTAGATATAATCATATATTTATTATATTACCTTATACTTCATGTGTATTAAATTATATTTTGTATGTTATAAATGCATCTATTATGTGTATATAAATAAAGAACTCATTATAATCATAATAGCTGACATTTACTGATTGTTTAATATTTTAATATTTGCAGTGGGAAACCATTATGCTCTCATTTAATTCTTGCAGCAAAGCTGTGATTTATGTACTCTAATTATCTTTATTTTTATAAGCAAGTAGAAAGACATTTGGAGACATTATAGAAACTTATCCAAAGTCTCATAGCTTGCAAATGTCAGAAGCAAGTTACAATCTGTGGATGTGTCTGAATCCAAAATCTAAGTATTGTTTCGTCAAGAGAAAAGAGATTTAGGCCCTTAGTGGTTAAGTCCGTAAGTGCTCTATATAATGTCATTGAATTACATTGTGGGCTGTGTTTGCAACAACTTCATTGCTATTAAATTTTTGGACAAGAGATTTTAAACAGTTAATGGTATAAATTTCAAATTATTTAGTTCTTTCCTTGGCAAGCTGATATTGCAGTGACATATATAATATAAATTTGTACATATGATGGTAAAATAAAACACAGATCACTGCATGCAACTGTTTCCACATATTGAAAAATAATAATTTTTAATGTTTTTTGGAAAGGTTTGAAAGAGACAATATGGGTAAAATTCCTAGTACAAGGATTTATACAGTGATGTTTTCAGTAAATTGTTTTCCTTTTAATTTACCCTACAGTTATGTGAGATAAAAAATTCCTTGTGTACACAGTATACAGAGTCCATTTCATAGACAGGAAATGTTAACAATAATTGACTAATTTCCTGATATTATTGATAGCATTGATTTTGTCTATCATTAAATTCTAATAAAACAATGTTGTGCTAGGCTGTGTTACATCAACTTCTGGAATCACCTTCTTTGTATGTTTCTAGGTTAGAAGTGGACAAAAGAAGGACTAGTGCTGAATTGGAAAGACAGAAGGGAAACAGTAATCATTGTTATTGGATGTTTGTCACAATCAGATATTATATTTGTATTAATTTTAGTGGGTCATAGCTCCTCTCTTCTCTACTCTGTGTATAGCTTTTCCCCAAATCCAGAGTAGCAGTGAAATTTTTTTTTGCCTGAAATCCTTATTCTGAAAATAGGGGCCTATTATTTGTGAGACCAGATGGTAATTCTACTCACATTTCTTGAGTACCTACTATATCTACACATTTGCCCTAGTAAATGCAGTTTTGGGTTGCAAGAAACAGAAAAAACATTTCCACTAGTTAAATAAAAATATAAATTTATTGGAGGGATACGGAAATATCTTAAACCCTGAGAAAAGTTGGGTTTAATTCAAACTAATATCTCAAACTGGAAAGTTGTCAGGAAACTGGCACTGATTTTTCTTCTCTACTGCATTTCTCAATGAGTTACTCCCTTTATGTGGTCCTTCATGACACATAGACTCACTTCTTATCCAAATTTACAACACTCAGCTTATATGTCTTCTGTTTTAGCCATACGATATCTCTCAATTCTTAATCAAAACATCTTAGCGACTTTGGCCTTCTGTCAACAAGCCATCCACTCAAGTTGGGGGCCATTATGGCTGCTAAGGCACTTCTCTAGTGGGAAACTCTGAGAGCAAGGATGTCATCAAGTGTATAGAGACATTTCAAAAGATGTCTTCCACCGCATTGTGTTGGGTGATCTAAGTGTGCTATTCTATGCAATAATGTAACCTTGAAGATTAAGCCAGTCAGGAAGCCAAAAATCAAGAGACACTCAGTTAATGATACATTTCTGTGATCTCCAGTCTGTATGTGTTAACTTTTAAGCCCCATCAAACCCTTAGAACCCAATCTAAACATTAAAGCCCCTTAAAAACAGACAGAGGATATGTGAGAGGAGGTCAAATTTTCTGAAATAAGAACTGATGTGGATACTACATTTAGGCATTAAATTTGTCATTTTGAGGGAAAGGGAATAATAGGTATTATATGGGGGCATTTTTGGGACTTGGGAATTATTCTGAAAGACATTGCATTGACAGATACCGGCCATTATATATCTTGTCACAACTTACAAAATTGTGTGTGAGAGAGTGTAAACTACAATGTAAACTATAATCCATGCTTAGTGGCAATGCTCCAAAATCCGTTCATCAATTCTAACAAATGTACCACGCTAATGGAAGGATGTTGGTAATGTGGAAAAATGTGGGAGGTGTAAGGAGCAAGGCATATGGGAATCTCCTATATTTTTTATGTAACATTTATGTAACCTAAGTATCTTTTTTAAAAAAGTATATATTAAAAAAAAATTGTCCTTCCAAGAAGAAAGGGGGAGAGGAGGTGGGGATAAAAGGAAACAAAACAGTATTTATGGGTATAAATTTTCTAGGAGATGAGTCATTTGTTCAAAACTGTTATTACCAGTAATATTCCAACTAGAATTCATAAAAACCTATAATCATGTATTAAATTATTTCTTTTTAACATGGTATGCATTTGAAGAAAACCAATATAAAATATGTACTGTGGGAGAAAATTTCCAAATTTCTATCCCAAGGAAGAAAAGAGAAAAATGATGGTCTTTTCTACAAAGAATTTGGTTTACTTTTTTCTTACTTGAATATTAGATTTGATGGGATTGTGTATAGATAAATGGTCCCACAATGTATTGTGATACAACTGGTCTGTAGGCCTGAGAATTAGGAAAAGTGCATGTTCTCTTAAAGTGCCATATTCCTATACATTAAGGAACCACATTAATTGCAATATATCATAAAATGTAACCTGTGTGGTTCACAAAGCATGAGGACTGTTTGATATTTGAAAAGTTGGCTTTATGGGAAGAGGCAATACATTATATTAGTGTGACTATATTAAAAACAGAAATCTTTCTTCCCCATATTTCATTCCTTAACCCCCTACTCCAATTCAACCAAATATCAACTAAATATGACATGAAGTTTCAGATGTGGCAAGGAAAGAAATGAAAAAGAATGAAAGATCAAAAGAGAGAAGGACAAAGTGAGGAAGGAAGAGAAGAGAAAATGAAAGAAAAAGAGAAGGGATGGAGGGAAAAAGAAGGAAGGAAGGAGAGAGGAAGAAGCAATTTAATTAGCCTTGAAATTAGTTTGATGATGAGATATATATATA
>JAQZBX010019984.1:0-33373 GCA_029593785.1 Cabassous unicinctus
ACCTTGTATGCGGGAAGCTGACGCTCAACCACTGAACCATATCAGCTCCCCGAGTTGGTTTTTTCATTTGTTTGCTGGTTGTTTGTTTTTCTTTTTAGGAGGCACTGAGGACTGAACCCGAGACCTCCCATGTGGGAAGTAGGTGCTCAACTGCTTGAGCCACATCCACTCTCACAATTTATTCTTTTCAAACTACTATGACTGCCCCAAACATCCTGTCAGTTGGGCCACCCACCCTGGCTGCCCCTCTGCTTCCCTGTGTTCTACTGATTGCTTCATGGTAATGCTACCTGGGGATCTGATAAGCCTAATGCAGCGTGGGCAGAGCAGAGAGGGAAGCCACAGGTGGCCGGTGGGCAGTGCAGAAAGAAGATCCCAGCAGAGAGACTGGACAGTGGCAGCTCAGGTGTCCACAAGAAGAGCCTGAGCACCTTTCCAGTGAGTTTTGAAAAACCTCAATCCACAAATAAAATGGGTCACATTCAACTGAGCACACAGTCCGTCTTCTCTGCCAGTTCTTTCCATCTGCCCTTCACCCCTACACCTCTGCAGCAACTCAGGCAGTGGCCTCACAACCCCTTACTCAGAATGTCCTCAGGTTCACTGGCCAGGAACAGCCTGTTAGCTGCTTTTCCCAGTCTCTCCGTCCTCAGCATGGACTTTCCCTAGCAAGTGACACTAGCCCTTCACCCACACCAGGTCCAGGCCTCAGCTTTCTGAGAATTGCCCTTAGCTTTGCATCTCTGATCACTACCCTGATTCATTCACCAAGTATTTGTTGGCGCCCCTCGCTAGAAATAGAAATAGAAAGGACCCTAACCTGAGGATGCTCACAGACTAGAGGGGTGGGTGGATTCCTAAACAATTCTTCACAACATACTACAGGAAGAGCTACAGTGAGCAAAGCAAGGGAGCCCTCCATCCATCTGTCTCACCCTGAATCCAGTATTACCTCTGTCCAAAATCCCTCCCCAAGGGATTGTTCTACATACTGGAAATGGAAATCTAGCAGCTTTTTCAATGTTGGGGCATTTTAATGTTTTAAAGATTAGTGAGTAAAGTTGATAATTATACCCAAGAGCCTGCATTTAAATCTTGCCCCAATTTGGGGCATCTTTTTTACATGTGGTTTCTATTATTAATATACTTTGTTGTTTTAACAGACATTTATATGGAAAAAAGCATTGCTGGGAAGAGAAGAGCATGGTGTGGGCCCACTGTGTTTATCACACCTACAGAGAGCTGAAATTTAGAGGCCATTATCAAAGCCCCACTGTGTCCTCAGGGGCAGCTTTCCCAATTTGTTAACGTAGAAGCTAGGAAGAAAGGCCCTGAACTAAACGAAGTTAACTGGCTCCATTATTGCAGGGCTTCTCGGAATCTTTTTAAGATGCCAACACAGAATATAGAATGATTCTTTTCCGCACCTTTATTGGTCTGCAAAACCCTTCTTTTCCTGGCTCACATATTGCTATCTCTACTGATGGACTGTCAAACGCCAGTTTGGTAAATGCAGTAAAAATGACCATCCCAAGTCAATCTGGTAAACCTAACACATCCTGAATGTGCCTAAGCATCACCTTGCTCTTACACACAAACTGACTGTGTCTGGTTTCCTTTGTCTTTTCAAGGGGTGCAGGAATTACTAGTAATAAAACCTACTCCTTTCTTATCACGTTGGATTTGGATATCGGCGAGCTGACCATGATCAAGTTCAAGTGGGAAAACAGTGCAGTGTGGGCCAATGTCTGGAACACGGTCCAAACCATCATCCCGTGGGGCCCAGGGCCTCGCTCCTCGGGGCTCGTTTTGAAGAACATCAAGGTCAAATCAGGAGAAACCCAGCAAAGGTGATTGGTGATTCAACCTCCTCCTAACATACATTAAGCTCTCCATGTGCCAGGCACTTGCGTAATTCAATACTAGCATTTACCTTACGGTAATAAGGTGGGTGATAGTATGCCCTCACGATGGCGTATAGGCTCTCAAGGGGGTGACGTGACCACCTCAAGTTCACACAGCCATTGGTGGAAGGAGCAGGATGGAACCCAGGTTTCCTGATTCCCAGTCTAGCCACTTCCCACTACCAGTAGCTAATAGCTATCTGCCTCAGGAGTTTGAGAACCTCTCCACAAGCCCAATGCTTCTCAGCCTTCAGCGTGCTGAATCAAGGACCACACTTTGAGTGGCAAGGACCTACAGGCCACATTTCTTTTCATTATTTACCCAAATAAATGCTTTTAACAGATCCCAAAATCTTAATTTACCTCTCTCTATGGTGGTGCCTTTCAAATCTTAGAGTGCATAGGAGTCATGGGGAAGCTTATTAAATGTGCAGAATTCCCAGACCCATCCACAAAGTTTCTGATGCATTGCTGTTTGTGAGAGGACCCGGGGATGTACATTTTTAATACAGGCCCCAAGAAATTCTGATGTGGACCAATGGACTACACACTGTTCTGTGATTTAACATCCCCCTGGCCCCAAAGCTCCAGGGACAAGAAGGGGTTAGGGTGGGGAGTAAGGAGAAATAAGAGAAAGGAACGCTCCAGCAGCTCCTACAGTCTTCTCAACTGAGCTAAGGGATGCCCAAGACATTTTACCATGGCAACCGTGCTTCTCTATAGTTCTGCAGTTCTCCAGAAAAAGAAAATTCTATCCTTCCCCAGGCCCTTTCCTATTTCCTCCCCTTTGTATTTAGGAATCTTGTTTCTCCTCTCCTACCTTCCTTTCTTGAAAAACCCATTTCTCTCTTTGTCTTGTCCTCAGTAGAGATGGAAAACAGCAGGCCTCTAACCACCAAACTACACTCCTCCCTCACCCCTCAGATTTCTCTGCCAGGAGCTGGCCCATGGCAGATTTATGGTCCCTGAGTCCCTTATAGAACTACACTCAGAGATTTTTTTATCTCCCTGTGCTGCAGAATCCTGGCAATTACTAAGAACATACTCTGCAGTTTGCCAACAGATTTTGCCACATGATCAATTTGAGAAAATTACACTGCTTCTCCTCTTATACACAGAGCCACTCTTGCATGACTCTTTGGCCCTTTAGAACATCACTGCTTCTTAGCATCACCCCTCCCTGCATTCTCTGAGTGAGAGAATAAAACTCTGGTTTTGGTGGCTATTTACCAAAACAATTCCACGTGGCTTGTTCTGAAGAGTTGTATAAAGCACAACACTACCTTCCCCACTGGTGCATACCTACATGGTACTGAAAAGGACAGAGGACAGGGAAGGGAACTGGCCCTTAAGTGAGCATTGTACTAGGAGTTCTATAGCCATTAAGCTCATTTAACCTTCCCAATAACCCTCTGAAATGGGTAGCATTAGCTGTGCAAATTAGGAACCAGAGCCTCACAGAAGACATTGCTAATAATTGTCTGAGCCCATATCCGACTCAGGTTTGTCTGCCTCATTCCCATCCATTGCTGGTACACTATTTCCAACAGAGTTCCTCCTTCCATTTATCTTGGCCCCATTAATCTGATTTTCTTTAGTCCAATCTCACATAGTTGCAGTGCTGGACATTAAAATATATGCCCAGCAAACTCTTCTTCAGGTCAGTAGGAGGTAGTACATGCTATGAAAGGAGGATAGTGCTTTCGGGTCCATAGTTTCTTAAGCAATAACTATTGGTTCCCCTTATGTGTCTACACAGTACACAGCTACTATTGGGGAATACCAAACAACTTTGAGTTGTGGCTCCTGGCATAAAGAAAGTTCAGAATCTGATTAGGAAAACCGGATGCATCAATTTTACAAATTGTGTGCTCCATTCCAGTGCTGTTTGAACTTTAATGTGCACTCGAATCATTGGAAATCCTGTTACAATGCAGGTTCTGCTTCAATAGCTTTGCACTGTGAGGCCTGAGATTCCACATTTCTAACAAGCTCCCAAGTAAGGCTGATGTTGCAGGCCCATGGACTGCACTTTCAGTAGCAAGGTCTGACATCTAAAAAGTCCAAATTTCATTGAATTTCATTCAATAACTAACATTTAGTGAGCACCTGCCAAATTCCAGGCACTGTTCCAGGCTCTCGATGTACAGAAATGAACAAAACAAAGTCCTTGATCTAATGGAATTTACATGATCAAAATTTTAAAAGTCAGTAACACTTGGACCCAGAATTTTACTTCTAGGTGTCTAACCTGAAGAAATACTAACAATGTGCACAAAGGATACATATGTACAAAAATGTTTACTGCAATACTATTTGCATAGACATACCTCTGAACTAGTGTGGGTTCAGTTTCAGACCACCACAATAAAGCAAATATTGCAATACAGCAAGTCACACGAATATTTTGGTTTCCCAATGCATATAAAAGTTTTTACACTATAACGTAGTCTATCAAGTGTGCAATAGCATTATGTCTAAAAAAAACATGCACATACCTTAATTTAAAAAATATTGCTAAAAACTGCTAACCATCATCTGAGTCTTCAACGAGTTATAATCTTTTTGCTAGTGGAAGGTCTTGTCTTGATGTTGATGGCTACTAACTGATCAGGGTGGCGGTTGCTGAAGGTTGGAATGGCTGTGGCAATTTCTTAAAATAAAACCAGAATGAATTTTGCCACATCTAGTGACTCTTCCTTTCCTGAAAGATATCTCTGTAGTATGTGATGCTGTTTGATAGCATTTTACCCGCAGTAGATCTTCTTTCAAAATTGGGGTCAATCCTCTCAAAGCCTGCTGCTGCTTTATCAACTAAGTTAATGTGATATTCTAAATCCTTTATTGTCATTCCAACAATGTTCAGGGCATCTTCACCAGGAATAGATTCCATCTCAAGAAACCCCTTTCTTTGCTCATCTATAAGAAGCAACTCATCATCTGTTCAAGTTTTATCATGAGATTGCAGCAATTCACTCACATCTTCAGGCTCCACTTCTAATTCTAGTTCTCTTGTTATTTCCACCACATCTGCAGTCATTTCCTCCACTGAAGTCTTTAACCCCTCAAAGTCATCCATGAAGGATGGAATCAACTTCTTCCAAATTCCTGTTAATGTGGATATTTTGACCTCCTCCCATGAATCATGAATGTTCTTAATGGCATCTAGAATGGTGAATCTTTTCCAGAAGGTTTTCAATTTACTTTGCCCAGATCCACCAGAGGAACCACTATTTATGATGGCTAAAGTCTTACAAAATGTATTTCTTAAATAAAATGACTTGAAAGCCAAAATTGCTCTTTTATCCATGGGTTGCAGAATGGATGTTGTGTTAGCAGGCATGAAAACAACATTTATTTTGCTGGACATCCCCATTAGAGCTCTTGAGTGACCAGCCGCACTGTCAATGGGCAGTAAGTTTCAACAGTGACCTTAAAATATTCAATAAACCATATGGTAAACAGATGTGCTGTCATCCAGGCTTTGTTGTCCATTTATAGGGTAGAGAATAGATTTTGTATAATTCTGAAGGGCCCTAGGATTTTCAGAATGGTAAATGAGCATTGGCTTCAACTTAAAGTTACCAGCTGCATTAGCCTCTAACAAGAGAGTCAGCCTGTGCTTTGAAGGTTTGAAGCCAGGCATTGACTTCTCCTCTCTAGCTATGAAAGTCCTAGATGGCACCTTCTTCCAATAGAAGGCTGTTTCTTCTACACTGAAAATCTGTTATTTAGTGTAGCCACCTACAGTGATTATCTTAACAAGATCTTCTGGATAACTTGCTGCAGCTTGAACATCAGAACTTGCTGCTTCACCTTGCACTTGTTTTAAAAATTGTTTTTTCTTTATTAGAGAAGTTGTGGGTTTACAGAGCAATTATGCATAAAATTCAGGATTCCCATACACCATCCTATTATTAACATCTTGCTTTGGTGTGAATCACTTGTTACAAATGATGAAAGCACATATTTATAATTGTGACTATTAACTACAGGGTTCACTGTGTAATGCAGTGCCATGGATTTTTTTAAAATTTTTATTCTTTTACCATATATACAACCTAACATTTCCCCTTTTTAACACATTCAGATACACATCTCAGTGCTATTAATTATATTCACAATGTTGTGTTAACATCACCAGCAACAATTACCAAAACATTTTCATCATTCCAAATAGGAACCCTATACATTTTAATCCTTAACTTTCCAATCCCTATTCTCACCCAGTCCCCTGGTATAAACCTAGTAGTGGGATTGCCAAGTCATATGATAATTCTATACTTAACTCTCTGAGGAACTGCCAAACTGTATTCCACAGCAGCTCCACCATTTTACATAACCTCCAGCAATGAATGAGGGTTCCTATTTCTCCACATCTTCTCCAACACTTGCCATTTTTCATTGTTTTTTTTAATAGCAACCATTTATAACGGGTGTGAAATGGTATCTCATTGTGGTTTTGATTTGCATTTTGCTGATTGCTAATGATGGTGAGCAACTTTTCATGTGCTTTTTGGCCATTTGTATATCTTCTTTGAAGAGATGTCTATTCAAATCTTTTGCCCATTTTTTAAATTGGTTTGTTTGTCTCTTTGCTGTTAAGTTGAAGGATTTCTTTATATATCCTGTATATTAAACCTTCATATCAGGGATAAATCCCACTTGGTCATGATGTATAATTCTTTTAATGTGTTGTTGGATTTGGTTTGCTAGTATTTTGCTGAGGAATTTGCATCTATATTCATAGTGGTCTATAATTTTCTTTTCTTGTGGTGTCTTTATCTGGCTTTGGTCTGAGGGTGATGTTGGCCTCATAGAATGAATTAGGGAGTGTCCCCTCCTCTTCAATTATTTCTTTTGAGTCATTATAGGTAGTTTGTGTGCTTCTAAGAATTTGTCCATTTTTGTCTAGATTATTGTTTAGTTTGCTAAAAGTTGCTGGGAGCACTATAACAGAAATGGGTTGGCTTTTGTAATGGGAATTTATTAGGTTAAAAGCTTACAGTTCTGCAGCCATGAAAGTGTCCGAATCAAGGCATCATCGAGAGATGCTTTCTCTCCAAACTGAGCTGTGGTTGATCAAGCACATGGCAGGGCACAATGCCAGTTCGCTCATCTCTCCCCTCTCCTCCAGGCCTATGGCTTTTCTCTTTCCCAGGCTCATCAACTTCTGGAGGCCTCTCTCTGTCTCGGCCACTTTTTTTCTTGTGTCTGCTACTTTTAATCCTCCGTTTATAAAGGACTCTAGTAAGAGGATTAAGACACACCCTGGGTCATGCAATCTAATCAAAGTCCCTTAACAGAAGTAATTTAATCAAGCAGTCTTCTTTTTTAAATGTAAGCATTTAGAGCTATAAATTAGTCCCTCTCAGCACTGCCTTTGCTGCATCCCATAAGTTTTGGTATGTTGTGTTTTCATTTTCATTTGCTTCATGATATTCCCTAATTTCCCTTGTGATTTCTTCTTTGATCATTGGTTCATATATTTTTTTTTACCATTTGAATTTTCACAAGAATGCATTCACAAATTACTCATAATAATTTTTAGTTTAAAAGAAGTCTGATTTAGTAAAGACAATGTTAGAAAACATAAACCATAAACTAGAATTCTCTGTAGCTAATGCTAAATTTTTTAAAATAAATGCTATTAAAGCTAGTAATGCAAAATGGCATCTTAGGCAAAACCAAATGTCAAAGCAGTCTTGTGCTTGGTCTCCAAGAGAGACCCACAAAGTACAAAGTGGGTGACCTCTGCAGCTAATCAGCACCTGCACCAATAAGAGGAAGGACAAGGTTTGCAGTACTGAGCCAGACAGAAGCTGGTGACAGTTACCTCATCCCTGGAGCCCATTAAGAAGGTCATTGACAAATTGAAGCTGTCCAAAGAAGGAAGGTGGGGTTGTTAATCCTGCTATGTGAGGTATAGTAGAAAGAACTGAGGAAGTTTGTCCTGAAGTCAAGGCAATGTAGAGAAGGAAACAAGTTATACCCTCAAATCGTTGATGAGCTGTTTTAAGAGAGAACAAAGGAGGCTGCGCCTCAGACCACGGGACCATGGCTTCTTACAGAACTGAAATCACACCAGTGCAGAACCCCAGGAAGCCTTAGACTGTTTGATTTCATTGACTTGGGTTTTGTCTTTCTCTGAAGTTATGAAAATATTAGCAAACATAAGAATCAAATTTAAAAACCAACAGTGCATGCATTATATAAATTGAGTAAGTATTTGACAAAGGATGAAACATTTAACAGGCTTCATCTAAAACTTAATGCTGCATTTGCTTTGTGTTTTCTACTCAGAATGACATTTTGCTCAGAAAACATGGAAGATCTACAACTTCACCCAACCCAGGAGAAAATCTTTGTGAGATGTGAAGTAAAGTCTAAAAAACTGAAGCAAAAGATCAGATGAGTTTTAATGAAGTCCCAGCTGAAAAGATAAATAAATTTTATTCCTTATCTGGAGTTTAACAAACCCTAAACCAGAGTAATATAAAGATTCTTGCATAAAGTTTAAATAAAGTTTAGACTCAAAGAGGGTACATTTCGCTATTATAAACTGAACTTTTAAAAACTATATTTTACAACTATTTTCAAATATTAGTACAATTGAACATTTTCCAATATTACCTTTGATTAAATGGTAATGTATGCAAATCAGTACAAATGTGTGAGCCATTTGAAATCCATTGTTCTAATTTAAAATATCTTTTGTAATTAAATCAAATTTCCTGTATTTCATTGCTAGTTTATTGTGAGCAGTTTTTTGAGCCATGCTGAAATATACTTCTTTATTATATAACTAGCACTTCAATAAAGAGAAATTACAATTTACCACTAATTGTTGTGTGTCCCGGTATACATACCCACAAAGACAATACGAGTCACTGAAAGAAGAAAACTTCTAATTAAACTAATAGTTATCATCATGCAAATAATACAGTCATGTAGCTGAGCCAAACGCATAGAAATAGAATTCTGCCAAAGCTATTAATGATAACGATGAAAGCTGGACAGTTGGTCATTTTAATATTGAAATTACAATTTTCCTCATTTCCTAATACTTGCAACAAAAGCTAATGGAAAATTTAGGATATCTCGGAGAGTTATATGTCAAGTCTCAAATTGTCCAATAAAGGAAATAATGGTATTTTGCCCAGCAAATTCTATAAAAAAGCATGTGAATAGAAACAGATATTAGATACTAGTTCATAGTTCACATTCTCTTCACCAGAGATTAAACCAGCATTCATGAAAACAAAAATCCTGATGTCTGCATCTCACTAAATCAATTCAGGATTCTCTTGCAAGGTTCTCTTTTATTTCCCCTTGAAAGACACCTGAAACTAAAGGGTATGGGTGGAAAGAAAGATCACTGGGTCGATGTTTCAATATGAGCATCCTGTCTGTTTTGAATGCAAATCTTGCCTACTAAAGTATTTGGTCCCACTTTAAGATAAAGTGGTGTGTATGTGTGCATGTGTGCATGTGCACGCACATGCATTTCTAGAACTGATATATAATAAAATGAACAATATTTCACATTACTTCTAAAATACTATGGTTTACAATAAAACCATGTTTTCATTGGATTGCCATGTTTTTTCATTAACTATTCAGTTTAACTGTGCAGAGAGAATTTAAAATATCACCTTTCAAAAACAATATGAAGGGAAGCAGATGTGGCTCAAGCAATTGGGCTCCTGTCTACCATAATTCCTGGGGCCTCCTGGTGAAGGCAAGCTGGCCTGCGCGGCGAGCTGACCCAAGCAGAGAGCTGGCCCATGCAAGAGTGCTGGCCTGCACGGAGTGCTGGCCCGAGCGGAGAGCTGGCACAGCAAGATGAGGCAACAAAAAGAGACACAGATGAGAGACAATAAGAGATGCAGCAGACCAGGGAGCTGATGTGGCACAAGAGATTTAGCAACTCTCTCCCACTCCAGAAGGTCCCAGGATTGGTTCCTGGTGCTGTCTAAAGAGAAGACAAGCAGACACAGAAGAACACACAGCGAATGAACACAGAGAACAGACAGTGAGCACAAAAACGAATGGGGAGGGCAGGGAGAAATAAATAAATAAATCTTTAAAAATAAAAAAAAAAACAATATGAAAACACTTCTTGCTATATATCCTAGAGAATACATGGACGTGTACATCAGGATACATGTACAAGAATATTCATATCAGCCTTGAAATAGTCAAAATCAGAAACAACCCAAATGCCCATAGGTAGAATGCATAAATCAATTGTGGCATTTTCTTACTAATGGATTGTTACATAGCAATGGAAAAGATGAACCAAAGCTACACACACAAAAGAAGAACAGGGCTGGGACTGGAGTCAGGAAGGCACCTGGAACACAGAATTTAAGGAGGCACTCACAGGTTCATGCACAAAGACAAAAGATGCATATGTATGATGCAAGCAAAACTAAACAATATTATTAGAGATGGATAAGTAGGTGATAAAACTACAAGTAAAGCAATAACCATTGACCATGAAAGTGAGGCTTGTGCTAACTCCAGGAAGGAGGAAGGGCACACCAGAGCCCAGGTGCCAGCAATGTCCTACTTCTTGCTCTGGGTGTGGCCACACATGCATTCACCTTTAAAACCATTCTTTAAACTGTACGTAGATATTGTAGGCACTTCTGGCATGAATGTCACATTTCACAATATGAAAAAAAATGAGAAAATGAAGGGCAGAGTTAAAATAAACATTTATCTAATATAGTGTGAATTCATTTCAATACAATATAGATTCACAGGAAATGTAATTAGACGTTATTTCACCCTTAGTAAGAAAACTTGAAGTGACACCGTACATCATAACATTTTGGGCAGAGAATTCAGTAAGCAATCAACTGACAAATGGTTAACTGGAACATTTGAAACTCCTCTCGGAAGGTCCAAATCTGGTTGCCAATTCTGTTGTCAGTGGATTATTTTCACTTGGGAGGATGTGTTCATCGACATCACATTTTCTGAAATATATTTTAGTAGGGAAGTCAAATAGGGAAACTGAATAATGCAGCCACATCTGTTCATTGCACATGCAAAAAGCTGGTTCGTACACTGATTATATACACCTCTCTCCAAAGAATCTGCATTATGAGCCCACTCAGGAAAGTCAACACTGGCATCTTGCCTTTTAGGCAAAAGCCTGTCTGCACTTTTACTTGTAAGAGAGCACAAGGAAAGAAATGGAGCATCGATTACACGGCAGCTGGGCTCTTTGAAGTGAGTGAAGTCGGAGAGAAGGAAGCAAACACTCCATTCAACATTAAAATGAACACACTCTCCTACATAGCAAAGCTGACTGGCCCTAATGTTCACCTTGAGAAATGTCAGCTGCAAATACTGCAAAACCTTTTATTACAGTGATACGCTGCTGGGGTGGCAAATCAGGGAGCAAAGCTGCCCAGGGCATTGCCTACTCTTCCACACAACCTGGCTTAGAGGAAACTTAGATGGATGAGAATTAAACAGAGACAAGCAAGAAGAACACTAAAGATAAAGAAAATCAAGTCACCAACCAAAAGCCACCATCTATCCTGCTAAGCTTATCTTACACTGCACACTTCTGCTTGAATCCCAATGATCTGTACATGATGAATGGCCCCTGATACACCTCATTCCTTCCCGTCTCTGCCCTTTTTTATACCTCCACCTCTTCTGCTCTTCTACAAAATTCCCTCCTCCCTGTCTAACCGAAGCTGTGTCTCCAGGCCCAGTTATTTTCACTAGTGCCTTCCTGGTTCGGACCAGCCCCCAGGGGTCTTTCTCTCCTCTGAATGGCTAGCTGTAACATAAATGATGTTCTCTGCTACTCCCTTGGCCCTTAGGTCCTAGTGTCCTGCTGACTCTCCTCCTGCTCTCAGTCTTCTGGCTGCTGCTTTCTGTCTACTCACCTTTCAGTGTTGGCCCCTCAGAGTCCAAGTCCCTTCCCTGTTGATGCTCACCCATTTCTACCTGGATAGGCCAACAGTTTCCACATTACAGCTCCAGGGTGGGCCTCTCCTGAGCCTCTCTCCTGTACCACCAATTGCCCCTCAGCAGCTCCACTTGGCTGTCTCACAAGCTCACCAAATCTGAACCCGCGATCCCTCCCACCATCCACGGAAACTGCTCCTTCTCCTGCTCCCTGTTCTCTACCTCAGTGAATGGAGTCACCATCCACAGCTCTAACTACTGTATCCGTCCAAGATTGAGTTCACTGCTTCCTCATTCAGTTCAAAAATAAAACCAGTTTGGTGTTGGAGTTGGCTTCTCACCATACATCAAGGACATCCTCTTCTCATCCTCATGTCCTGGCTCAGAGCCTGCCTCGGTGAATTCATCAAAAACCCTTCGTTCCTTGACTAAATATTTACCCGTCCAATAGGTCTATCACAGAAAGGAGTTTCCAGAGGCGCAGAGCTATCTTCATGCCAAATAAGGAAGAATTACAGTAGCATCGAGCTTGAGAGTGACCGTGAGGGTGAACTAGAACAGTGCTTCTCAAACTGTGCTGTGCACAGGAATCACCAGAGAACTGCTTAGATGAATCAGGAAGCCAGGGGCGGCCCGAGAGCCTGCATTTCTAACAAGCTCCCAGGGGATGCAGTCGCGGCTCGCCCTCAGACCAGCCTGTGAGCAGCATGAATATAAGCCAGTGCTCAGTCCTCCCTGATGATGTGAGTCACCTGGGTACTAATGAAACTACAGCTTCCCACATACCGCGCCCCCCCCCCGGAGGTTCTAATTCTGAGGACAGATCCAAGAGATTTTCATTTGTAATAAGTACCCTGGGTAATTCTTATCGTCCAAAAATTTGGAGGATCACTGATCTAGCTCAACACCTTCCCCTCAAGCAAACATCACACCTATGGCTGAGCACCTCCAGTGAAGGGAGGGCCCTCCGCTTGCTGGGAGGAAAGTGGCCTTGCCATCACCCCGCCTCCGCGGTTTCTTCTCTGGAGGTCACAGGGACCAAATTAAATGCCTCAAATATCTGAAGACAGTCTTCATGAGACTGAGCTCCTTGAGGGCAGGAGTTGTACTGTTTGTTTTTTTGCGGTTTTAAAAATGTTCTCATTTTAAGCATATTTTACAAAAGCATAAAAGCAACACGTAAGACAGTACAAAGGTGTTTAAAGAGAAAGCTGATCATCTCCCTGAGTCCACCTCCTACTCTACCCCAGAGAGCTGGGGTAGAGAACATTAACAGCCTGGTAAACGCTATGCCTTCAAACATCTGCAAGCATTTGTACACACACAGGGTTTCTTTTTGCTTGCTGGTTTGTTTTCACCAAAGTAGAATCATAGTACATAGATTGCTTTGCAATTTGATTTTAATTTTTTTTTTTTTAGGAGGTACCAGGGATTGAAGCCCAGACCTCATACATGTGAAGCAGGTGCTCAACCACTGAGCTACACCCGCATCCGATTTTAATTTGTTTAGTTCGTGCTATATCATGAGTATCCCTACAAGCCAGGAGATATGGATCTTTTTTTCTAATTTCTTTATGCCTACAAACAGAATATTTTTTATATACCTTGAACTACATCGTGCCTGCTGGAAGGGTTAGTGAAGTCATTTTTCTACTCTTTTTACTTGGGCCAGCACCTCCACCCTGACCCATGCCAACAACTTGGGGTGCATCTCTAGAAATTTTCTATGTTCGTATGTACTAACATATCATAGAGGGGGAAGTTGTCACTGTTTTACAAAAATGTAATTACATTATACATGCTTCTAAGCAAACTGATTTTCTAACTCAACATTTCCTTCTGCAAACTCTCTAGTTCAACTAGTGTAGCTCTCATTTTTTAACTGTTGTAAAATATTTCAAATTGTTAGAGGTATCTAAATTTGTTCAATTATTTTCATACTGTGTCTTCACTTTGCTTCCAGCTTTTTGTCCCTCTAAAAATACTGAATTTAACATCCTTATACATATATCCTTACATATACCCACCCATATGGGAAACATTACTAGAAGTAGGAATGCTAAGTTAAAGATACAGTTTTTATTTTAATAGATTGTTGCTACATTGCTTTCCTAAAACATTCAACAATCTGCAGTTTCACCAGCAATGTATGAGAACCTATTCCCTCTCCCCACCTCTTTCCCAGGCAGAAATATTTACTTCTCATTTTAATTTTTCCCAGTCTGGCAGATGTAAGTGATGATTCCAATGTGTTTTTACTTTTCCCTACCTAATTTTGAGTTTGAGAATCTTTTCATGTTTATTGGATTTGCTTTCCTGTGAATTGTTCTTACCCCATTTTCTTCCCTTTCAGCTGATTTGCAAATATTTTTTCCAAATCTATTCCTCTATTGATTTTTATTTTAGTATTCTTTGCTTTACAATATTTTTCAAAATTTTTGAGGTCAAATAAGTCAGTCTAACATTTCTTTTATAATTTGTGGTATTCCTGACTTAATTAAAGTCTCTCTCAATTTTAATCCTTGAATTACAAGTTGTAGAAATTGAAGATTTTCTTCTGTGAAATTTGTTTCTTTTTGTTCCTTAAAGGCTTTAGTCCATCTGAAATTTATTTTGTATATGGTGTGAGATTGTTTATTTTCTTCTGTATGAATCAACAATTGAGCCAACACCTTTTTATTAAATAAATAAACTTTTCCATACTGAATTGAGATCTTTCATCATAAATTTAAAATTACCATACATACTGGGAACCGAGATTTTTCATTGTTCCATTGACCATTTTGTTTATTCCCCTGCTAATCATATTCAGTTCATTTCAAAGACTTCTTTGCTCACAGAGGCTCTACAGAATATTCTCATGAAGCAAGTCTTCCTCAGTAGTCTTCCTTTCCATTAAAAAATATATATATATTCTCAAGAATCGAGTCTTTTGTGTGGACTTTAAGTAATTTTGCTCCATTCCCCTAAAATCCCTGTTGGGATTCTAATTGGGAATGACAGAAATATTAGTATGAGGAGAGATGACCTTTTTATTATATAAGGTCTTCTCATTCAGGAACATTATATGTTTTACATTCGTTCAGACCTTATTCTATGTCCTTCAATAAGATTTTATAGTTTTAAAACTTTCATTTATTCCTGAGTATTTTGTTTTGTTTTGTTTTTAGTTTTTGTAACTATTGTAAATGGAATCTTCTATTCCATTTCCATTTCATGGAGCTTATTACAAGTGCATCCATGAACACAGTATATGAGTATCTCTACAAGTCAGGAGATATGATATTTATATCATACCTGCTTGAAGAGTTAGTGCAGTCTTTTTCCTACTCCTTTTGCTGGGACCAGCACCCTCCACCCTGACCCATGTTAACAACTTGGGGTGTAAATCTAGAATTCTTCTATATTTGTCTACTTTATCAAGTTTTCTCACTAATTCTATTTGTGTGGTTTGTTTTGGTTTGTTTTTGTTTTTTCACTAACCTCTTATGATGTGCAATCACTTTAACACCAAAAAGACAATATATACTGATTATTTCATTTCCTTCATCTTCAAGGATTTGCCAGAAATTCCAAGACAATGTTGATTAATAATGCTGATAGTGGACACCACTGTCTCATGATATATATTGTTTAAAAACATAGTAATTAATAATAGAAAGTTTTAATTAAAATTTAATTAAAATTTTTAGTGTTATGCTATTTAGAGTACATTTTATTTTAGTTTTGGCAAGTAAACTTTATTTAAGTGCTTTTCTTCTATTCCTATTTTACTTGGTTTTTTTTTTTTTAGAAATGGCTGTTGAAATTTAGGAAATGCTTTAGTAATATGTTTTTCTCCTTTAATTTGTTCATAAAATAAATCATGCTAATTACTGACTCACACTGACATTCTTGGAATAAATCATCTTTTGTTACAATATATTTTTTCATATATTGCTGCATTTTACTTGCTGAAATTTTATGTAGAATTTTGTATTTATTTTCATAAGTGAAATTGGTTCACAACTTTTTTTTTTGGTGCTAACTAACATTACCATGTTTTAGTTTTCTACAGTTTTTATCTATGGCCTTGAATAATTTAGATAATATTGTAATCATCTTTTATTTTAATTAGGAAAAAAATCAACTGTTAAGCCATCTGGTCCTTGTGCCTTGGCATGTAATATTCTTATGATTTCAACTTTTATTTTATTATTGCATATAACAATTATTAAAATTATGTTTGCAAAATATCTTCAAGCAAGAGAGGTAAAAAGTAGTATGTGATCACAATAATGACTAAAAGAAGGCAGAACATTTAAGTACAGGAAATATTCCAAACCAAACTCGGAAATTCTAATAATTCCTGGACAACTGAAGCAAATGCACACATTTATCATGGAAAATAAGATTAGGCCAGGAATGCAGGGCAGTGCTCTCTCCAACTTTAAATTTACATGTGATCCACAGAAGGAAAAAAGGGGGAAACCAATAGACTGTAAAGTTAAATAGTGGAGTTAACTGCCAGTGAAACTACATTAAAGAGTGGTAATATTCCTCCCGTTTCTTAAAGATGCTTTTCTTAAGAATATGTGTGAATGCTTTCCTTAAGAGCATGCACATGGAGTGTTTCTAAGGTCTTTTAATTCTCGGTGGGTTCAAGGGTTGCATGGCTAATACTCACTGAACAGCCCATGTCTTTGTTTTCTGCCTTATCCAGTGAAATTCTAAATGGAATAAGATGTACAAATAGTCAAATTACTATTTTTTTAAAACAATATATATCATTTTGGATAAAATAGGTCCATTAATTTAGGAAGGGATCTAATGCAGTAAAAAAATAGAGAGTTTTTAAAAGCAAATATTTAATGGATTACAATAAGTTATTTCTGTTAAGACCTGTTCTGACTCTACTTTCTTCTAGTCTGCAATAAAACTGGCAAAATTAAAATATCATATTAGCATGAACGAATTACTTGGGTTTTTATGAGTTTAAATAAAATAAGTTAAAATTAAATTAAATTAAAAGTATACGACATATATTTTTTCCTTTCCAAGAGGGAAACACTTTAAAAATGAATTCATTTTATTTTTTCTTTAAACATAAGAAACGTTATAGACTAATATTTTTAAAAATCAAAATAACATTATTTTCTACTAATCTTTTAGTTTTCTAGTGAAAAAAATATATATTTTTCCAGAAGCAGATGTAGCTCAAGTGGTTGAAAGCATGCTGCCCATGTATGAGGTCCCTGGTTTGATCCCCAGTACCTCAAAATAAATAAATAAATGAAACAAAATAAAGCAAACAAGCAAACAAACAAACAAAAAAACCAACTTCAGGGAGCCAATGTAGCTCAGTGGTTGAGTGCTGGCTTCCCACATACAAGGTCCTGGGTTCAATCCCTCGCCACTGTACCTGAAAAAAAAAAAAGAAAAGAAAAACTTTTTAAAAAATGTAAATATATATATATATTTTTTTCCCTGTTGACAGTGAAAAACAAATGCCCACATTCCCATCTCAATTTTTTTTGCTTATTTTCTTCCATGTTATTATACGATTTTGTAGTTGCAATTTAAATAACATGTTACAAAATAATATTCCATTTTCATTTAATTTATATAACTTTATGTTGCTACATCATTTTCTAAGTTTTTTATTTAAATTTTAAAAGTAGATAATGCACATAAGTGGTTTAAAATGTAAAAGGAACAAATGGCCACAGTGATGTCCCTATGTCACCACCATCTTCCAGTTACCTATTTTTTCCTTTTTCTTCCAGAGATATTTTATAAATATACAAGCAAATATGTTTATACATTGCTCCCCACTTTTTTCTACAAATGGTAGCATACTATAAGCATTTCTGTTTCTTGCTTTTTTCACAAATATATCTTCTAGATCATTCTATATCAGTTCATAAAGGGCTTACTTATTGCTTTTTTCCATACAAAGTTGTTCCTATTTCCCAAGACTTAATGACCAAAATATTCAATTACTTTATCCAATTTAAAGACTAAAAGTCAAAAGCTAAAAGTCTCATTTTGAACTTAAGAACAGAAAAAAAATTGCCAAGAAAATATACAAATATTTTCCTTCTAAGTAGTGGTCAATAATTATATTAAAGTGCACATGCTATTTATTGGTAATTTAGATGAATAAAAATGGCATCTTTCCCGGAATCATAAGTTCTCTCCCCCAGATATTTCTTAACTTTTAATTATGAAATAAGTATAGACAGCATGAAGTTGCAAAAATAGTACAGAAAGGTCCCCTGTACCCTTCACCTAGCTTCCCCCAATGGTGGCATCTTACATAGTGTAGAACATAATCTAAACCAGGAAATTGACATGACACACTCAAATTTCACCAGTTTTTTTCATGTACTCATTTGTGTGTGTGTTTGTAGTTCTATATTTTATCACTTGTATAGACTTGTATAACCATAATCAAGGTACAGAACTGTTCTAGCACCATAAATGAACTCCTTTGTGCTATCCACTTAGAGTTGCATTATCAGCTTTTATTTTTATATTATTGGATTACGATAAGAAAATGTGGTTACAAAAATATCTCATTTTTAAAACTTGCTAAGGTTTTATTTGTGACCCATCACATAATCAATTTTATGATGTTTCATTGGATATATTTTAAAGACTATATTTTTTTTACTTGAGAGACTCAGGATTACCTATATATCTATTAAATTTACTATGTTCATTGAGTATATTCAATTCTTCTATATCCTTACTTTTTGTATATTAGATCTGATTCTGAAAAATGTTTTGAAATATCCTGCTGTAATGTATTTTTATCATTTCTTTGCATTTACATTGTTTAGTACACATAGGTTTAATAATGTCACTTCTGCTTCTTAAACCGTGCCTTATACCATTACATAATATCTCTTACGGTGACTTTAACCTTAAATTCTTCCTTTTTTGATAATTTATTGTGCTATTCCTATTTACTTTTTAATTATATTTGCTTAGTATCTTTGTCCATACTTTTATTTTCAACTTTTCTTTATTCTTTAGGTTGCTTTAGAATTTGTTTTGCATATTTTTCTTCTAGAGTACAGTTGGGGTTTGTTGTGTTGTTGTTTTTTTTTAATTCACTCTGAGAGATTCTGACTTTTAGTGAAAAAAAATCCAATCCATTTACATTTAGTGTAATGATTGAAATACTCCAACTACCTTATTTATTTATTCCCTTACTTTGCTTGTTTCTTCCTTTTCTTTATTTTTGCAGTTTGATCAGATTGCTATTATTCCCTCTTGCCATCTTGTAGTATAAGAGTTTTCTTGTAGGTTTCCATTCAATTTGTGGCTACTTTCCCTTTCCTGTTGCTCATAATCAAATATATATTTCTTTTCCTTTATATGAAAACCAGACAAATATTTCTCCCACCAAAATACTCCATTCCTCCACTGCTTTCACTCCTCACCTCTAACTTTAGAACACTTTCATCTCTCCCTTCAGTTCCACTGTCCCTTCCCCAGATGTGATCTTTGGAACACTTACTTCTTTTCTTGTCACTCACCCCCAATGCCCAGATTTGCTGCGATTCACTTATTTTTAGTTCCAGGCTGCTTTTAGAAGAGTTATCAAGGCAGATGGTGATGTGATCAACTCAGGAAAAAATAGACCTTTAACTCACACACACACACACATACAAAAAATTGCACAGAGGACCCAGCAACACTCACAGACAGAAGATGCACTTCTCTGGCTTTTGAGTATACAGGTGCTGGTAATACCCTGATTCAGATGATGATCCCCTTTACTATTCTTCTATGTTTATATCCTTTAGCTCTGAGTGT
The DNA here is from genome assembly GCA_029593785.1 of Cabassous unicinctus. Taxonomy (NCBI): domain Eukaryota; kingdom Metazoa; phylum Chordata; class Mammalia; order Cingulata; family Chlamyphoridae; genus Cabassous; species Cabassous unicinctus. The sequence continues at coordinate 19,647 of JAQZBX010019984.1, forward strand.
GTATGCTCACCAAATAAAAGCAACTGGTAACAACCCAGCATATTCTTGAGTGATTCTGCAAGACTAAGTGAATTGAAGGTACAGAAGGACCAAGCTTCAGGTCTTCCTAAGTCAATTTCCATGCCGTCCTTTTCTCTCAGAGGTCTGCACTCTTCCATACTAGAGCTTCCAGTGCTGTAGATAAACAGGCCAATACTAGGATGATTCTTTTTCCTTTAGGACTAACTTGTTCTGTGTGGAAACTTATAAGATTTTTCTTAATTCTTATAGTTCAGATATATAATATGCCTAGGAGCATGTCTTTTTGTCATCAATCCTGCCTGGAACTCTGTGAAATACAGGTCTCTCATCAACTCAGAAACTTTTCTTATGTCATTTGTTGCCTCTTCTGTTGCATCCCTCATCCCTTCTGGATTTCTATCTCTTGATTTCTGTATCTTTGTAATTTTGCTCTGTGCTTTGAGATGTATCTTTCTTTTCTTCCAAGATACTAATTTAAGACATCAACAGTGACAAATTTGCCCTTCATTCCTCTTGAAAGTTTTAGTTCATAATCATCTTTTTTAGTTCCAGAAAAAATCCCTTTTTTTGTGCATGCTGCACTTTTCCTTCCTTCCTCCCTCCCTCCCTCCCTTCCTTTCTTCCTTCTTTCCCTTTTTCTTGTTCTCTGTTTTTGCCAGCAACTATTTCTATACTGAGGGTTCCACTTGTAATTCTCCTTGACTGCTGAACCCCATTTGGAATATTTTCCTTTGATTGCTCACTCGGGCTCTGTTCCAGGCACTGGAATTTCATACATGGCAGCATTCCCAAAATGTAGAAGGAATAGTAGTCTCAGGCTCCCCAGACCCAAGCTTTGCAGCAAATGGGTTGCCAGGCCTCTGGTGAGGCACTAGAAGGAAGCCTCTCTGCTACCTTCCTTGTCTCATAACCTCTCCCAGACTCAGTAGTGGAGGCAACTCAACCCCTCTGTTCAATTCTTCAGGGACCAGGTAGACCTGGCACACTCACAAGGACTTTCCCTTATGGTTCCCTCTTCAGGGCTTTCTTATATAGTCCTCAGGCAGGGGACAGTCCTGCCCCAGCTTTCTTTGTCAGGATTCTGACAAAGCCTAAAGCCTTACCCTCATCCCAGGCATTGCCTGCCTCCTGAAAGCCCCAGTAGCTGCTTTTCTCAGGAGAGGCAGATGGTTAAATCGCAAGTAGAAGAGAGAAAGGATGTGTTCAAGCCACTATCTCTCCAGAACCCTGTGTTCCTCATGTCTCAGAATTTCTCGAGTTGTTTATTTTTGCATTCCAAAGTGCTCAATAAAAATGGCTGAAGTAAAATGATTCAATAAAAATGACTTGATATTGATGGTTGTACTTAATGAAACTTTTCTCAAGAAATTGAAACTTAGCCTAGTATTACATATAACCTAAGAGTTACCTCCTGAAAATCTCACTGTTGCTCAAATGTGGCCTCTCTGTAAGCCAAACTCAGCATATAAATGCACTAACTCACCCCACCCCCGCCCCCACATGGGACATGACTCTGGAGATGAGCCTCCCTGGCACCAAAGGATTATTACCAAGTGCCAACTAGTGATGCATTTGGAGAAAGACCTTGACCAAAAGGAGGAAATATTAAATATAAATGAATTTTTATGGCTAAGAGATTTCAAAGTAAGCCTGAGGTCATTCCAGAGGTAACGCTTATACACATCTCAGCAGGATCTCATTGACTGCCACAGTAAACAGTGCCTCAAATAGTGGGGATCCTGAGGGCTCTAGAAACATCTAGACACTATAAGCATGGCAGACAATCTCAGGAATTCGGCACCCTGTCAGTGGACCTTACGTTGGAATATATGCTCCCCAATGTAACAGAGTTAGACTCATTTATAATTTTCCTACACATGACTCTTCTGCCCCTTTTATTTGAACCTATAATTAGCATTATGCTCATTAAACATATGTTCCAGAGACTTAAATCTTCGGTCTGTTCATGTGCTGGTTGAGCCATGAATCTCAGCAAGAGTTGCAACACCTACTCTCCAGTTCATTGGACTTGCCCAGGACAACTAACAAAAGAATGATGATGGACAATGCCCATCCCCCAAACCAGAGAGTATCTACAACTGCAAGCAAGACAGTTTCATCTATCTGCCCCAAAGGATCTAAGCCCCCCTCTCAATCAGAAAAAGAGTGAGCATCACCATCCCAAAGTACTCATGATTGAGGAATGAACAAACATAAGGGAGGAATGCAACTATGGACTTAAGTAGATTTATGATTATTCTAGCAATGGAAGAACTTGCATCATTGATATAAAGGCAGTGGCCACCAGAGTTTCTGAAAGGAGGGAGGGAAAGAATAGTTGTAACATGAGGTACTTTGGGGATATTGTAATTGTCCTGCATGACATTGCAATGACAGATACAAGCCATTATACATTTTGTCAAAATCTATAAAATTGTGCAATGCAAATTGTAAACTATAATGTAAACTATAGTCCATGATTAGTAGCAATGCTTCGACATGTGTTTATCAATTGTAACAAATTTACCACACTAATGAAAGACATTGTTAGTGGGGGAAAGTGTGGGAGGAGGAGAGAGTGAGGTATATATATAAATATATATATACACATATATATTTTTTTTAAGGAGGTACTGGGGATTGAACCCAGGACCTCGTACATGGGAAGCAGGCACTCAATCACTAAGCTACATCTGCTTCCCAATGAGAGTTGGTTTTTTCATTTGTTTGTTTTTAGGAGGTACTAGGGATAGAACTGGGACCTCCTATATGGGAAGAAGGCACTCAAGCATTTGAGCTACATCCGTTCCCTCTCCTATATTTTTGATGTAACATTTATGTACTCTAAAGCTTCTTTAAAAATAAAAAATTAACAACAAAAAAAAAAGACTGTATGACAAGTGATCCTTATTTGTAGATGATGGACTATAATTAATAGTACAGATATAAAAATGTTCTTTCATGAATTATAACCAATGTATAACACTAATATAAAGTGTTAAAAATAGGATGGTATATGGGGGGAAGTACACCTAATGTGAATGATGGATGATAGTTAATAGTACATTTTTAATAATCTTTCATCAATTGTAACAAAGGTAACTACTGATAATATATATATAGTACAGTTACAAAAAAAAATGCTATCAATTGTAACAAATGTCAACTGCGCTACACCAATCCAAAGTGTTGGCGGTGGGGTGGTGCATGAGAATCCTGTATGTTTATGCATGGTTGTTCTGTAAACCCACAGCTTCTCTAAGAAAAAAGAAAAAAGACTAAAAAAAATTACAAATAAATACAAATAAATGCTACTATCCCTATACCAAATATTCTCTAGTACAGGTTCTTTCAATTATGATGATTTTTGTAAGCTAATTCAAACTGGCTTAAATGAGGATTTTTTTTTTTTAATCCTACAGAGCAGAAGCTTTAAGGTAGGGCAGGCTTCAGGGATGGACCATTCAACAACTCAATTCATTGGTTATCATTAAGACACAGGTTTTTTCTTATCTCTGCTCTGAGATCTTTGGTGTTTGTGTCATCTTCAGGCTGACAGCAAAGTGGCTGCTCCAATTCCAGGCATCACGTTTAGACATGACAAAGAAAGGTAGAAATCACCCGGTACACATCCCTTCACAGTTTACTGGCCACAACTGAGTTACGAGTGCATTCTTAAACTTGCCCGGGGCAGTGAGATGCTCATAGACTAATCATCTCTAACCAAACACTGTCTGAGGAGTAGAAGATACTTAGAATCAGGAAATACCTGCTCACAAGCTAAATGTTCCTAGTTCAATAAGCAGCTCATCACATGAAAATAACAAAAAGAGCTGGCATTTGAAGCTCACCATATTTAAGGTGTCTTACATACATTTGCATTGAATCCCATCACAATCCCTGAGGTGGCTGATATTATTGGCCTTGTTTCATAGATGAGGTACCCAAAGCTTCACTAACTTTTACAAGCTCACATAGTTAAGGAACAATCATCTCGCTCCTTATAAATTCTATACGTATGCGAATGCAGCCTAGCATTGCACTAAGCAACAGAAAATCTCCTGTACATATTAATTCCTCTCAGACCCCATGTGAGAGCTATAAGTAAGTGCCCTACTTTAAGACACTGTCTTTTCATGTTATGGAGCCTAGTAACCGAACAGTGCAAACCGCTCCTGGCAGAGCACTAGCTGTGCTGTCGCTAATGCCCCGTTACTGTGCAGAGGCATTTGGCTATGCCTTGGAGTTTCATCTTTGTTTTATTATATAACCAGCCCCAGAATCCTCTTATACTATGAAACAATCCTCAAGATCTTAAATAGAACAGCTGAACTCTACACATTACACACTCTTGGCTTGCACATTCATTTTGTATACCCTCTGAGAAACTAACAAGCATCTGAATAGTCAAACAAATATTTTATATTCCCAACTATACATGAAACTCTCTGCAAAGGGGCTCTGCATGATTATATGTGTGTGTATTTGTTTTCCTATTAGAAAAGCAAAACATGCTCATAGAATATTTGGGGGGAAAACAGAAGGTACCTGAATTTTTATCTCTTTCCCCTGTCTCTGCCCCAAGATAATTACTACTAATTATGTGGTATGTTTCTGTGGAATCCTTTAACAATGCATTTATATTTTAATTATTTTTCCTTCTTTACCATGGAAATATTCAAATATATATATAAGTAGAGAATAGTATAATGAAACCCAAGGTGCCCATCACTCAGCTTCAAAAATCAACAAAGAAATACATTTGCAACGCATGCTAATGTAGTTGACATCACAATATATTTAGCGATTATAAAAATTATTATAAAAAGAATTCTATGATCATAAAAAAATTCAAGTAGTATGGAAGGATATGAAGTAAAAAATAAAATTCCTTCTTCAACCAAGTCCCTCAATCACACTGCACAGAAATAAGATAGTTGTTTTAATGTATCAATCTAGACATTTTCTATGAATAAATTATATATTTTTACAAATAAACAAGAAATCAAACCATACATACTCTATTACTACTTGCTTTTTCCAATTACTAAATCTTGGACTTTTTTAGAAGTCAATACTTTGAGATGGCCTGCATTCTTTTTTCTTTTTTTTTTTTTCCCTTGGTCATCTACCATTTTTTTAATTTAAAAAATTTATTGATGTATACCAGTCATACATGAACATACATAAACAATATGTGTATAGTAAAAGTTGTGAACTTACCAAACAAACATGCATAACATCCTGCAGGGCTCCCATATATCACCCCAACACCAATACCTTGCATTGTTGTGAAACATTTGTAACAAATTATGAAAGAGAAGCATCAAAATATTATTACGAGCTACAGTTCATATCTTACATTTAGTGTATTTATCCCTCAACCTACCCTATTACTTTTCATAAACCATACAATTTATCTAAAGTGTACAATCAGTGGCATTTTGTAAAATCACAGAGTTGTGCACTCATCACTTTAATATTAGAGCATTTTCATTACTCCAAAAAAAAGCAAAACAAAAAACAAAAAAAACTATCATACCCATATGTTAGCGCTACTAATAACGAATCCTATGACATGCTTTTACCATTTACATTCATTTCCAAATATTTACAAACAACTTTTTACCAATTCTGCTCAGATTAAACCTCACTTTTCCATTCTGGAGCCACATTCTATTCTCTGGTGACTTATATTCTAGCTATTATCTCCATGAGTTTGCTCATTATATTTAATTCATAATAGCGCAATCATACAATATTTGTCCTTTCGTGCCTGGCTTGCTTCACTCAACATAATCTCCTTCCAGGTTCATCCATGTTGTCATATGCTTCACGACTTCATTTCTTCTAAAGGCTGAATGATATTCCATCATCAGTATATACCATAGTTTATCAGTTTGCCAACTGATGGACACCTGGGTTGTTTCCATCTTTTGGCAATTATGAATAATGTCGCTATGAACATTGGTGTGCAGATGTCTGTTTGTGTCACTGCTCTCAGAACTTCTGGATATATACCCAGTAGTGGTATTGCCAGTTCACATGGTAGATCAATATCTAACTTCCTTAGGAAATGCCAAACAGACTTCCACAGTGGCTGTACCATTCTACATTTCCACCAACAGTGAATAAGCGTTCCTATCTCTCCACATCCTCTCCAACACTTCTGGTTTTCTGTTTTTTCAAATAGTGACCACTCTAGAAGATGTGAAATGATATCTCATTGTAGCTTTGATTTTCATTTCCCTAATAGCCAGTAATGTTGAACATTTTTCTTCATGTGTTTTTTTACCATTTGTATTTCTTCTTTAGAAAAATGCCTATTCAGGTCTTTGCCTGTTTTTTAATTGGGTCATTTGTCTTTTTATTGTTGAGTTGTAGGATCTCTTTATATATCATGGATATTAGACCCTTGTTGGATATGTGATTTCCAAATATTTTCTCCCATTGAGTAGGCTGCCTTTTTACCCTCTTCACAAAGTCCTTTGAGGTGCAGGAGTGTTTAATTTTGAGGAGGTCCCATTTATCTATTTTTTCTTTTGTTGCTTATGCTTTGGGTGTAAGGTCTAAGAGACCCCCTACCTACTACAAGGTCTTGTAGATGTTTCCCTACATTATTTTCTAGGAGTTTATGGTCCTGGCTTTTATGTTTTGTTCTTTGATCCATTTTGAGTTGATTCTTGGATAGGGAGTGAGAAAGGGGTCCTCTTTCACTCTTTTGGTTATGGATATCCAGTTCTCCCAGCACCATTTGTTGAAAAGACTGTTCTGTCCCAGAAAAGTAGACTTGGTAGGCTTTTGGAAAAAAAAATCAGTTGGCCATAGAGGTGAGGGTCTACTTCTGACTCTCAATTCAATTCCACTGATCAGTGTGTCTATCTTTATGCCTACCATGCTGTTTGACCACTGCAGATTTATAATACACTTCAAGGTCAGGAAGCATGAGTCCTCAGACTTCGCTCTTCTTTTTTTAGGGTGTCTTTGGCTATTTGTGTGTACTGTCCCTTCCAAAGAAATTTTGTGATTGACTGTTCTATTTCTGTAAAGTAGGCTGTTGGAATTTTGATTGGTGTTGCATTAAATCTATAAATCAGTTTGGATAGAATTGACATCTTCACGATGTTTAGTCTTCCAATCCATGAACATGGAATGCCCTTCCTTTTGTTTAGGTCTTCTTTGATTTCTTTTACCAGTGTTATTTTGTTTTTGTTTTTGTTTTTTTTTTGAACCTGTAGTCTCTTTAATTTTAATATTTCAACTCAAAACATTCTTACCAAATAATTTGTAATATTACAACCACTGTGAATATTGCCACTGTTACTGCTACTCTTTTTATTAAAAGGTGAAAAGGGGAAAATTCTGTTATTAGTTTTACTTCAATATGTATCACCATCACATAAGATGTTTGCAAGCCTCCTACAAAACATATAGCAAATGTCATACGTGGTTAACTTTTTTTCTGGGAATCATTATCAACCACTGATGTCAAGTTTCTTCTCTCATAGTATTATTTCTTCTCAATTGATGGTTAAAATAGAAAATAAGTAAGAAAAATAAGTAGTATTATATCAAAAAGAATGTTAACAGTAATATTGCAATATTTTTGCAGTAATGGCAAAGAAGATATTATATCAATTCTAAGGGACAAAAATAGGGAGGTACAAGGGGGTATGGAATTTTTCCTTTTGGAGAAATGAAAACATTCTAAAATTGACTGAGGTGATGACAGCACAGCTCTGTGATGAAAGTAAGAGCCACTGATTGTACACTTTGAATGGATTGTACAAAGCACGGGACTGTATAACACAGTGAATCCTGTGGTGGAAAATGTACTGTCATTAACAGAACAAATATGAGAATGTTCTCTCATGAACTATAACAAATATATAATACTAATACAGGGTGTTAATAATCAGGTGGGTTGGGGGAAATATACCCAATGTAAGACATGGGCCACATTCAGCAGAAACACTTTGACGATGCCCTCCCACAACTTGCAACAGATGTCTCACAACAACGCAAGGTATCAGTGGCAGGGCGGTGCACAGGAGCCCTGCATGATGATACGCATGTCTTCCCTACATGTTCACAACTTTAGCCACACACTCACTTCCTGTGCATATTCACGGATGAACAATAAATCCCAACAAATTTTTTTATGAAAAAAAAGAATGGTCCTGCAAATTTATGACTAGAGAACAGCTTCATCTACATTATCCAGTGCTATTTTCAATAAACTCTTAACTTGTTTTCTGCTTCCCATCTTTATATGCTACCCATTTCCCCCAGAGAGACATATGCAAAATCAAATCTGACCAAATTACTCCCTTTCTTAAACACTTTTAATTTGTATCCATCACTTATAAAGTCAAGTCAAAACTCATTGGAGGGACATGCAAATGTCGTCTTGTTCAAATTCCTGCTTATGTCTCTAGTCCTCCTTCTTCCACTCCCCACCTTATACTTTACAATTGAGGCAGATAAAACTGCGGATATTTCCAGATTACTGCATCACTTCCATTTATCTTTGCTAATTGCTGATCCTTCTCTATTCCAGGACTTCACTACAACCCTCTACTTTCTTTAGAGATTTTTTTTTTCAGCCTTCTATAGCAAGAATCATCTCTGCAAAAGAGCTTTACAGGAAGTCATCCCTAACCCTCTTCACCAATCATGGCTTCACCAGTCACAATGATGAGTTATATTTGGTTAACAATGTAATTCCAGCTTTGGGCTAAGCATGTTACATGCATTAATTATGTCATTCAGACAACAACCTCATGAAAAAGCTATTACTATTATCCTCTTATGCATAATGAAATAGAAATACAGAAAGGTTAATTGACTTGCCAAAGGCCACACAGCTCATCAGTTGCCAACCTGAAAATTCAAATTCAGTTAGTCTGGTTCCAGAGTCCATTAGATTTAACATCACTTCAAATACTACTCAATATGCTACTATTTTGAAACTATCTCTTTAAATATCTGATTCCTCACTAAGATTTACCAAAGAGAAGAAATTAGGTCATTCATATTTCTATTACAGCACATTATATGTCTTTAATGCTTGTTGAACTGAATCATGCTCTATTTTTTAAATTATATTCTTTTTAAATTAAGTAGATATTTTCAAGGGGAAAGTGTATACTTGTGATAGTAAAAAATATAGAATATAAATTGCCCTTCTGAAAATAATTTGTACTTAGTCACCCCAATGCTTAAAGAGAGTGGAACTTGTACCTTGGGGATTGCAGAAAGCCTGGCTGCCATCCCCATACTTGGAGAGGGTGGAACCTTAAGCTGCAAGGGTACAGCCTTAACCCCAGTGTTTGGGGAGAGTGTGGCCCCTTTGCAAGTACTTGGAAGGGGTGGGGCTGCCACTTCCTCAAGCCTTTTTTTTTTTTGAAAATTGCCCTTTTATTTCGTTATTTCACAGGATGAATAAACAAGCAGATTTTGACAGAGTAGTTGGGATTTTATCTTCATTCCCACACTTTTTACCCTACACCCATTTAGCAATAAAAGCCGTGTGTATGTGCTGGTCGTGGGGCTCCAGGTGGCCTCCCCTCCATGCCCCTCTCTTATAGGGCAGAGGAGTAAGACAGCATCACCACTACCACCTTCCTGCACGATTCTACCTGTGTGAGACGTTTCCACTGAGCCAGCTACTGCTGCTTGAACTGCCTCCTGCAATAGTTGCTGTAGGCTTCCTCCAACATGGCTTTACAGGGAAAGCGGCCCTTCAGCTTGGAGCAGATGAAAAAAAAGCTTCCCCCATCTTCGGGGCAGGGAGTAGGTCTCCCCAGGCAGGGGTGACAAGGCGGTGATTCAGCATGACAGGGATCTGGTGCATCTTCTCAGTGCTGCTCTTTTCATCTCTAGTCTGGGTCACAGAGAAGGAATAGTTTACTCTGGCTTGCAAACATGTGCTACTTATTTGGAGTGACTTTGATTCAGCAAAGCCTGTTGAAGCCATAATGAAATGAGAGGTGTCCCATCTTTCAATCTGTATGTGTCCTTGACTCCACCCAATTGGTGTTCAACTCCTCTATCAAGAGGCCGTGGTTTTGAGGCTAGGAGAAATCCAAAATCAAGCCACAAGTAAGGCGATGCTTTCTCTCAAAGTTTTAACAGTCTGATGCTGGCTGCCAGAGATCCTTGAGTTTCCCCATCTTGTATTCAGCAGTGTTTTGTAGTTTTCTGAATACAAATCCTTTACATTCCTGGTTAAATTAATTCTTAGATATTTGAGTCTTTTTGTTGCTACTGTAAATGGAATTTTTTTCTTGATTTCCGCCTCAGCTTGCTCATTACTAGTGTATAGAAACACTACTGATTTTTGCATGTTGATCTTGTATCCTGCCTTGTTTTAAAAGATTTACTTATTTATTTCTCCTCACCGACCCCCCCACACACACGTCCATTGTTTTGCACTCGCTGTTTGCTCTCTGTGTATTCTTCTGTGTTTGCTTTTCTTCTCTTCAGGCAGCACCGGGAACAGATCCTGGAAGCTTCCAGAGTGGAGAGAGGCACTCAATCTCTTGCACCACCTCAACTCCCTGGTCTGCTGCATCTCTCTTCTGTGTCTCTTTTTGTTGTATCATCTTGCTGCGCCATCTCTCCATGCAAGCCAACACTCCTTGTGGGCCAGCTCTCCGCTCAGGCCGGCTCGCTGCATGGGCCAGCTTGCCTTTCACCAGGAGGCCCCAGGAATCAAACCCTGGACCTCCTATATGGTAGACGGGAGCCCAATCACTTGAGCCACATCTGCTTCCCATATCCTGCCATTTTGCTGAACTTATTTATTAGCCCTAATAGCTCTGATGCAGAGATTTTGAGATTTTCTAAATATAGGATCATGTTATCTGTGAAAAGTGAGAGTTTTACTTCCTCTTTTCCTATGTGGATGCTTTTTTTTTTTTTTTTTTCTTGTCTAATTGCTCCAGCTAGAATGTCTAGCACAATGTTGAATAACAGTGGTGACAGTGGACATCCTTGTCTTGTTCCCAATATTAGAGGGAAATCTTTCAACCTCTCCATGTTGCATACAATGTTGGCTGTGGGATTTTCATATATGTCCTTTATTATATTGAGGAACTTTCCTTCTATACCTATCTTTCAAGGTATTTTTATTAAGAAAGGATGCTGAATTTTGTCAAATGCCTTTTCTGCATCAACCAAGATGATCATGTTGGTTTTTTCCTTCAACTTCTTAATGTGATATATTACTTTAATTGATTTTCTTATGTTGAACCACCTTTGTATACCAGGAATAAAACCCACTTGATTGTAGTGCATACTTCTTTTAATATACTTTTTAATTCAATTTGCAAGTGTTTTGTTGAAAATTTTTGCGTCAATGTTCATTAGAGAGATTGGTCTGTAATTTTATTTTCTTGTAGTATCTTTATCTGGGTTTGGTATTAGGTGATGTTGGCTTCATAGAATGTGTTGGGTAATTTTCCCTGCTTTTTTATTTTGGGGAAGAGATTGGCATTAATTCTTCTTGAAATGTTTGGTAGAATTCACCTGTGAAGCCATCTGGTCCTGGACTTTTCTTCTTGTTGGAAGATTTTAGATGACTGATTCAATCTCTTTACTTGTGATTGGTTTGTTGAGTTCCTGCATTTCTTGTAGAGTCAATGTAGGTTGTTCCTGTATTTCTTGTAGAGTCAAATTTCTAGGAATTTGTCCATGTCATCTAGGTAGTCTAATATGTTGGCATACAGTTTCTCATAATATTCTCCTATGATCATTTTTATTTCTGTGAGGTCAGTTGTAACATACTCCCTCTCATTCCTGACTTTATTTCCATCTTCTCTCTTTTTTTTCTGTTGGTCTAGCTAAGAGTTTGTCAATTTTATGGATCTTCCTAAAAAACCAGCTTTTGGTTTTGTTGATATTTTCTATTGTTTTTTGTTGTTGTTGCTTTTCTTAATTTCATTTATTTCTGCTCTGATCTTTGTTATTTCTTTCTTTCTGTTTGCTTTAGGATTGGTTTGCTGTTCTTTTTCTAGTTTCTCCAATTGTTCAATTAGGTCTTTGATTTTAGCTCTTTCTTCTTTTTTAATATAGACATTTAGGGCTTTAAATTTCCTTCTCAGCACTGTCTTCACTGTATGCCATAAGTTTTGATAAATTATGTTCTCATTTTCATTCACCTAAATCTACTAATTTCTCTTACAATTTCTTCTTTTTCCCACTGAATGTTTAGAGGGTGTTTAGCCTCCATATATTTGCTAATTTTCCCTTTCTCGCCTATTATAGAATTCCAGCTTCATTCCATTATGATCAGCAAAGGTGTTTTGCATAATTTCAATCTTCTTAAATTTATTGAGAGCTGTGTTGTGGCCCAGCATGTGATCTATCCTGGAGAAAGATCCATGAGCACCTGAGAAGGATGTATACCCTGCTGATTTGGGGTGCAGTATCCCATATTTGTCTGTAAGGCCCAGCTCACTTATCATATTTTTCAAGTTCTCTGTTTCTTTGTTGATATTCTGTCTAGTTTTTCTATCTATTGATGTGAGTGGAATGTTGAATTCTCCAACTATTATTGTAGAGACATCTATTTCTCCTTTCAGTTCTGCCAGAGTTTGCCTATGTATTTTGGGGCACCCAGGTTAGATGTGTAGATATTTATAACTGTTACTCTTTCCTGGTGGGTTGTCCCTTTTATTAATATATAATAGCTTTCTGGATCTTTCATCACTTTTTTGCATTTAAAATCTGGCTTGGGCAATTTCTGGGAAAATGGCACTGAGGACAGTAGGCAGAGTCTGACCCTCTCACAACTTTTGAGCAGAAAGAGGACAGAGGCCTATCTGAAGGAGCTGCTTTGGATATATATAGTATGGGAAAGTGCCCTAAGTCATCTAGGAGGGTTCTGGAAAGAGAAAGAAGCCAAAGGAAAACTGTGAGTTGCTCACCCCTGTGGCTGGAAGCAGCACATATACCCCACTTTCAGGGCAAACAGCCTAGGTGGAGCCACTGGCTTGCTGCTCCGCTGCTCCAATCAGAGTGTGAGAAGGCATTCCCTGGGAGGAAGAGGGGACTTGGAGGGGGCAGTGGTTTCTTTGCAGTGAGTTTGGCCAGCTGAGCCCCCTTTGAATCTCAGAAGGGATGCCAACCCAATGGGGAAAGGGGAGAAGGATCTCCTCAGGCAGGCTGTCATGCCCAGCCACCCAGGTAAAGAGAGAATTAGATTAGATAGGGGGTGGGACAGACGGGCATCTAATCAGCAGGACTCTGGCAAACTGTTAGGAATCTAACCTGCCAGAGGGAAAGGGGGTGGATAGATTTCTGAAAGGCTAACTAATCTAAGGAGACACTTTAGCTCAGTGGAAGAATTCCCATCTTTTATATACGAGGTCCCTGGTTTGATTCCCAGCTCTTCTTAGAGGAGTGATCCACCAGGTAATCAGGCGTCCAGCTACTACTTTGACAGGTTATATATAGATGTTCTTTTTGTATTAGCTTTTCTTGGATCTCTCTTTTTTTTTTTTAAGGTTCCTTTTTATTTCCTTATTTTACTCGCTAAAACCTGGTTCAAAACATGCAGAAGTCAGAATACAGGGTGATTTGACTGATGAACACTGACAGCCTGAGGAGTTCCTTAGGGGCCTAAGAGTGAAAAGCTGTTTTTTCTTGTATTTTTGTTTTTGCTTTTGTTCTTTTTATCCTTTTTATCCTTTTTTAAATTA
>JAQZBX010019985.1:0-11996 GCA_029593785.1 Cabassous unicinctus
CTTCCAGAAACCCCTCTTTCTTACACTCCTCTAGGACAACCTGGATAGCTGGCACAACAAGTTTTATCCAGGAACTATTTATTCGTGAGAGAGGTTTTTTTTACCTTCAATCTGGGATTCTCCATGCATCCTATAAGGAAGCAGGCTTTACGTCTTCCAGAAAACTCCCTCTAACCTCCTCAGGTTCCTCTCCCCCCCTCCCCCACATGCCAGGCTGAGTTAGTGCCCCTTCTCTTCTCTCCCTTGGTCACGCTTCTCATAGATGTTATTTGTCTGCATCTCATTTGTTGCTGTATCTCAGGGCCTAGCTCAGCATACATTAGGTGCTCAATGAATGTTTACTGGAAAATGAATGTATCCTTCCAGCCTTTGCCCACACCGCTCTTCACCTGCCCTCTCTCCTTGAGAGTCTGGGATTGTTTTTATACTCTTGGCGTAATGAGGTCCCTGAGGACGCCCCCTGCCAGCAGGGTTGCCAGCCGGAGACCAGCTCTCAGAAAAGGGCAGCAAGCTCTGGGACCGGCCGGAGAGAGCAGCTCTCCAGTTCCCATCTCTCCTCCCACCTTTCCCACAGTAGACACGGACCGTAGGCCTCCTCCCACCCCTGTGCAGTTTGCTCCAGAGCTATCCCAGGGAGAGAGGCGAATGGGGTCCGCCCAACCTGTCTTGTTCCCAAAGCCACAGGAGGGAACTGCAAGGGATCAATGTGGGCAGCCCGGAGGCAGAGGGAAGAGGTGAGAAGGCCAGGACTTTCTCATCAGAAGGCTGGCCCGGTCTCCCACTCTGTTCTGCTCTGGGGCAGCAATATTAATAGAGCTTCTTCTCCAAGGCCAGATAAGAAGATGGAGTATGGACCCCAAGGAATCCTAGCCACTGGGAGCCACAGAACCTGTTTCTCAGCTGTGCCTGCTGTTTGCAAGGGGGAACATGCCCCCCAGAAGTTCTCTGGATTGAGATCTCAGGTTGCTTTCCCCTTTGAGGTCCACTGGGACAGGGTTAGAGGATTGCCTGGACTCTGGGCTGGGCTCCTGAAGGTGGAACATTTGCCTGGGAGGAGTATGGCTAGGATGGGAAAGGCTACAACCAACTGAGTTTGCCTGCAGTTTCCCAGGAATAAGCGGCAGCCTCTCAGATTGTGGGCTCTATCAGTGCCCTCCTGGGCCTCTGACTAGGAGATGGGAAGGAAACAGCGTGCTCACTTCTATAGGTCGGAGGCCAGGTCTGATTCCATATTCTCTGGACCCTACAAAGCTTACCTTGACTCAGGCTAAACAGAATAGTAGCTGGAGAAAAAATTATAATTCATACATATAGGGTGCTTTCTAAGTGCTTCATATGCATTAGCTCATATAACTCTCACAACCACCCGATGAGGTAGATACTATTAATTTATCCCCATTTAACAGATGAAGCAATGAGGCATAGGGACATAAAGTAACTTGCCCAATTTAGTAAGTGGCAGAGCCAGGATTTGAACCCAAGCGATGTGGCTGCAAAGCCCATGCTCTTAAACCACCACCTTTCAGAGGGAAGTGACTGTGAATGCAGTTGTCCCATCACCCACTCAGTTCCCCCAGTGCTACCCCCCTGCCCCATTCCCTCTGGAGGCCAAAGCTGCTGCAGGGAGTTGAAAGGAAAGGACGCTGGGAAGGGACATTCCACCTGGAGGAAGGGAGCAGGTGGCAAGGAGGCTGGGTGGCCAGGTGAGAGCCACGGGAAGCCCTGACGCCCTGGCAAGGATGCAGGCCTTTGATGCTGGGAGTCTGTGGGGGGAGAGGCCCACAAAGGGACAGGTCAGCTCTGAGGGATGTGTGGTTTGGGGAGAGGAGGGACCCCACACCCCTGAACTGGCCAGTCCTCCAGGCCCATCCAGCCTTCAGTGAGGGCCCCAGAGGATTCCCACGTGCCTCTAAGCCTCTACTAAACAGCACACTCTTCATCACCCTAAAGATAAGCCCGGGCTGTTGCCGGGAAAGGTAGGGGAAACTGAGTTATGGGAATAGGGTCTCTCACAGTCACCAGCGCTTAGGAGCCTCTCAGTGAAGAGTCTGGGCATGATCAAAGTGAAGCCCCTCAAGTTGGCGGGACACTTTGCCCCTCTTCTCAGCAAGGGGCAGGGAATCTGAAAGCAGGGGGTCTGCACTTTATGGTCCTCCCACCCAGCTCCTCAGGGTCTGGGGAGGTCCAGAGAAAAGGCAGGGGCTTTCTTGGAGGGGGGAGGGGGGAGGGCGGCTCACCAGGTCCTTGGAGGTGCCGAGCCTCTTGAGGCTGTCCAGGGGGAGCAGGTCAGCCGAGTCCTTGTGCAGGAACTGGGTGGCCTGTTTGAGCCGCCGCTGCTGGCTCAGGTGGGCTCGGTCCCCAAGCTCTGACTCCTGTCCCCTCCTCCTGGTGACTCCCTCATCCCTCCTGCCCTCCTGCCTGGTGCTCATGGCCCTTTCGGGGACGAGCGGGTTGGGGGGGCTTCTGGGTGGTCCCCGCTCCGTCCCGTCTGCCCCCGTGTGTCCTTGCAGCTGCCTGCCTGGGTTCCCTGGTCTGCAGCTCCCGCCAACAGGAGGGTCTCGGCGGGAGGAAAAGAGGAAATAAATAGAGTGGGCAGGAGCAGCCGCGTCAGACACCACGATTTCCCGAGATTGCAGTAGAGGGGGTGAGGCTCCGGCTGGAAAAACCCAGCACTAGAAAGCTGGGAGGGATCGCGAGCTGCAGCTGGCAGGCGCCGCCGGGCCTGCGGCTCTGGGGTCCTGGCGGGAGGGAGCGGCCGGGGGCGGTGGGGGGGGCGGCTTGCGTGTGTAACAGTGTATAAACTGTCCACGTGTGCGTGCCAGTTGTTTGAAAGGCAGAGTCTGTGTCAGTACGGGGGCGTGAGCCTGCGTGATTTGTGTGCGCGTGGGTTGCAGGCGCGTGAATCCATTTGCGTGCGCGTCTGGCTCTGCTCTGGGCCCCTCCTGGCCCCTCCTGGACTGCTCAGCTGTTTCCTCCGTGGGGGGTTCTCGGCCGCCCAGGGGGTGAGATGCAGACCAGTTACTGGCCTTCAGAACACAAAGGGGCAGCATCAAAGTGCCCTCCCCTCCTCTCCTCCACCCCCCAACCCCCACCCCCCAATAGGAAAGGCTTTACCTGTCTGGGTCTCTACCTTCCAGCCTGGCAGATGTCAGAGGAGTCCTTAGCTTACTGCTCTGGGTTCTGGGGGGTGGCAAGAGCAGCTCTGATTCTCTTTTGGGTGATGAAAAGGTTTTGGTAATGGGTCGTAGTGATGGTAGTAAGACATTGTAAATGTGGTTAATACCAATGAATTGTATGCTTGAAAATGGTCGAAATGGCTAAGTGAAATAAACCAGACTCAAAAGGACAAATATTGTATGGTCTCATGAATATGAACTAATTATGAAGAATAAACACGTGGTGTTAAAACCTAGACTATAGGTTACTAAGGAGATAGGATAAGGCCTGAGAAGGGGTTACTGATGCTTAATGCATGTAGAATTTTCAATTAGCTTGACTTAAAAATGTGGAAATGGATAGAGTTGATGGTAACACATTATAAATGGGATTGTGACTGAAAAAGGTAGTCTAAGAATGTAAATGTCAATTGAAAGAAAGCTAGAGAATAATCTAGGGACTGAATAACATAGTGAACCTGAGATGGATGAGGATTGTGGTTAATAGTACAAATGCAAGAATGTTCTTCTATGAACTAGAACAAATGTACATCACTATTACAAGGTGGTAAGAATATAGTGATGCACGGGAAAATTACAACTAATGTAACTTATGGACTATAGTTAAAAGCAATATTGCAATATTCTTGCATCAGTGTCAAAGAAGGTACTATAGTAATGCTAAGGGTCGATAATATGGGGATATGGGATTTTTTCTTTTGGATAAGGAAAACATTCAAAGGTTTACTGGGGTGATGACTGTACAACTCTGTGATGAAAGTGAGAGCCACTCACTTTCTGAGTGTACACTTTAGAAAGATTGTACAAGGCATGGGACTGTATAACAGTGAACCATGTGGTGGATGATGGACTGTAGCTAACAGTACAAATATGAGAGTGTTCTCTCATGAACTATAACAAATGTACAATACTAAGACATGGTGTTAATAATAGGGGGATATATGGAAAAAATATACCAAGTGTACACTATGGAGCATAGTTAGTAGTGATAGTCTGATGATGTTCTTTCATAATCTGTAGCAAATGTTCCAAAACAATTTAAGGTGTTGGTGGAGGGGTGATGTATGGGAATTCTGCACATTATGCATGATTGTTTTGTAAGCTCACAGCTTCTCTAATAAAAAAAAAAAAAGTGAAAAAAGAATAAAAAGGGAAAAATGGTAAAAATGGCAACTTTGATGTTATAATTTTTAAAATAGCAGTTCTGCTTCTCTCCCACAAGTGGGAGGACCCCAGCTTCTTGGTCTCCTTTATGTAAGATTCCTCAACACCTGGCTCTTTAAAATTATTGTTATTTTTTAAACATACAGGAAGTTATAAGGAATAATATAACCAATGCTCCTCAGTCACTACCCAGTTTAAAAGACGAACTGCCACCAATATAGTTGACATTCCCTGGGTACTACTCCCTCTCCCCAGATGCATCCTTCCTGAGCTGGTTGGTTATCATTCCCTTTAGGCGTATGTGTGTATAAGTATCCTAAGCAATACATCATTTAATTTTGCCTGAACCAAGTGTATATATTCTTCTGCAATTTGCTCCTTGTGATGGTTAGGCTACTGTGTCAACTCAGCCAGGTAATGGTGCCCAGCTGTTTGGTCAAGCAAGCACTGGGCTAATTGTAATATAAGGGCATTTCATGGACTTTAATCACCAGTGAGTTGATTACATAGCCAGCTGGTTAATCTGCAATCAGCTGAGGAGATTGCTGTCAGCAATGAGTGACATCTCATCCAATCAGTTGAAGGCCTTAAAAAGGGAAGTGATTTGTGTATTCAGAGAAAGAATTCCAATCTCTACTTCAGACAGCCAGTTTCTCCTGGGAGCTCATCGAGGACCTTCATCGGAGTCCCTGGTTTGCAGCCTGCCCTGCAGAATTTGGACTCGTGCATCCCCACGGTCGTGTGAGACAATTTTATAAACTCTCATGCTATTTGCAGATATCTCCTGGTGATTCTGTTTCCCTAGAGAACCCTGACTGAACACTCCTATTTGCTGGATATTTTATTCGTGAGATTCATCCGTGAGGTATGCATAGCTCTCACTAATTCCCTTAACTGCTGTTTAGTATCCCACTGAATGCATACATAGCACTTGGGACATTTAGGTTATTTTTCAGTGTTTACTCTTACAAACAACACTGCTGTGAACATTTTTGAACTTATCTCTTGGAACACATGTGTAAATGCCTCTCTAGACATATACATAGGTGTGGAATTGCTGGGGCATCAGATATGCATCTTCACCTTTTGGGATATTGCCAAATTGCTCTCCAAAGTAGTTGGACAACGTGTGCTCCAATCAGCAGTATATGAGGGTTCCTTGGGCTCCACCTCCTCCTCAACACTTGTTAGTATCAAACTTTTATAGCCCTGGCTCATCTTTCATCAGATTTTTCTCTCCAACCTTTTGTCTTCACCATCACCAAGATGCACCTGTTAAGTATCAGCTTACAGCTGTTGGACCCTCACAGGATGAGTACCTCATCCAAGCCCTGCTCCCTAGGGGTGCAGTCTGGTTCCGACAGCACTAAGGCACATAATTCTCATAGACAGTGCAGACATTCATTGAGCTTCTGAGATCAAGCCTGGCAGAGGCACTTTCACAACCACTACAACTGTATGAGGAAGTATTATTATAATGCCCATTTATAGCTAAGGAAGCTGAGTCTTAGAAAACGTGCCTAAAATTCACAGCTGTCATGTGGCAGAGCCAGGAATCAAGCCCACGATTTCAAACTCCCAAGTCCTGTGCAATTTCCACTACACTAGCAGGATAATACTGATGGAGATATAAAATGAAATGAAAACCAAACTATAGAGTGATTCCATTTATCTAGCTCTATCCCACCCAGGTCCCATACCAAAATACATTCACCTGGGATAGAGGTTGAAGCGGCCCCACTGACATGTTGCACTGCGTTCTCGCCGCTCTTGTTTCTGTGTGGTCCTGTGTTGCATGTAGCTGTTGTGTAGCGCACTAACGATCAGATTGGGGTGTGTCCTACACCCTTGTGATGAGGGGCAGGCCCCAACGCTCAAAAATATCTCCTCCAACCTTATTCTTAGTGATTCATTCCTTAGGTTTGAAGATTCTTCAACATCTTCAAGAGCTTTCATTAATACATTCTTTGGAGGAGTAATGCTGAGTTAGCAACTGACAAGGATAAGATGGTCTAGGCCGTTTTGCAAAATTGCCTTGGGCCAGCCTGACAGCATCAAGATATCTCAGGACTCTAGAACTGGGTGCTGCACCCCAGGGAAGCATGAACATGCTTGTGGCAAAGACTGGAGACTCTGGAATTTACGATTTGGATGGGGGAGCTTGGAGACACTGGCTCCTCTTTTCCAGGTGTTCTGATAGGCCTTTGTTGCCTGGCCCTGGGGAACCACTAATGCTCAGGAAATGCCATTTTCTGGAATGTAGCCATGGAGTAGGAGTCAAGTTGGTCTGTCCTTGTTTGCTGCAACCCAAACTAAGACTATCTTACTGCCATCTTGGGGTGGGACTCGATGAAAGAATCTCGTGTGCCTTTTTGTGTTCCTTAGTTTCTTCCTTTATCAATGTGACACATTGTCTCTGTCCTTTCCCTAAGTTGCAGGGAGAACTGGGAATGTTCTAGCAATACCAAGCTCTTCTTTATTAGGAGCTGAAGAAATCTTTTATATAATGGTGGAGAGTGCCAGGGAATGGTCTGAGGCCAGTACTTATCCTCAGCTGGCTGTCTGTGTCTTTGCCAGCATCTCATCTTCCCCATTGTTTCTGTTCCTTCCGCCCACCATTTCTGAACCAAATTCAGAAAACCAAGGCATTCGCAAGGGGTACCTGTGTTAATCTCTAATGATGAGACATAGGGGGAGGGTGGAAACTTCCAAAAACACTATTCAGGAAGAGTAAACCAATCCGGATTATTGGGAATGGAAGAAGTAAATATTAAGTCATTTCCAAGAAACTTAGAAAATATCTGTTATTTCTCTCATTTATGGCATCTTGTGGTTCACATGAATGTTGACGTGAATAGATCCAAATTCAGTGGAGCTGTAGAAATTTTGAGAGAGAAAAAATGGAAGTGTGAAATATGGCTCCCTCACTGCACTGGTTTCTCTTTTATTCAGCCAACAAATATTTATTGAGCATCTGTTCTGGCAGCCCCTGAACTGGGGCCTGGGGATACCATGGTGAACCAGATGAAGTCTCTGCCCTCATGGAGTTCACACGCTAACAGGGAAGGCGTTTATAACCTCAGGTCCTGGTGAGTGCTGAAGAAAAGCAAAGCAGGGTAAGAGGAGAGGGGGTGATGAGATGGGGAGGCGGGGGTGGCTTTTTAGATATGTTGCTTAGGGAAAGCCTTGCTGAGGCGTTGACACTGTGCTGAGAGCAGAACAAGGTGAGGGAGGGGGCCAGGCATGACCCTGGGGGGAGGTGGCCAGACAGAGAGAAGAGAGCAGGGAAGATAGACTAGGCTGGACAGTCCGCCTGCGCCCACACCTGCCCTGTCCTGGGGCTAGATTTGCAGCTCTCCTTTCCCCTGTACAGCCTGGCTTTCACACCAGGGAGACTGGGGGAAAGAGCATCGTCTCCTGCCATGGAGAGGACAGAGCTAACTCTATGCTCGTCTGCACCAGGATAGAACCCTTTTCCTTGCCCTCCGGGGTGTACTGCTCCTCCCAACTGGGTTAACAAGCCACCAAACTTTGGATCTTTCCGACCTGAGGGAGCCCTGTATGGAACAGAGAACATAGAACACCTCCGAGTGAGTTCTGAGAATTGCCAGAGGGCTACGGGTCTTTGTGTTTCTGGCTATGAGGACAGCTGAGAAGAGCTCAGATAGGTAAGGTGTCCTTGGTCTTCCAGCTGCCTAGGCTTGAAGTCTTGAAGGCCTTCTGGAAACTTCTACCTTTAGATAAAACCAGACAACACCTGTAGTCGCCGTTGGGTGTCAGGAGGTCATTAACGATTCTAGACATGTGCCGTTCAACACAGTAGCCATGAGCCACACGTGGCTATCGCGTGCTTGGCGTGAGGCTAGGCAGAAGTGAGACGTGCTGACGGTGCAAATAGACACCAGACTTTGAAAACTTAATATGAAAAACAGGATGCGAAATACCTCATGAATGATTTTTATTTTGGACCTATTGGGCTCAATAAAATATATCATTAAAATTTAATTTCACCTGTTTCATCTTTTTCATGTGAGAACTAAATTAAAATTATATGTATGGATATCGGACAGCGCTGGTCGAGAAAGATTCCACAGCTTGTTTCCTCTAATTTGCTATAGTCTACTCCAGTATCTCTCAACTCTGTCAGGAAGTTCTTCTTTCTGATCTAAATCCCTGCCTCTTGTCCACGCCTTCGTAGAGATGGAGCTTAGCTGGTTCCCACCTTCCTGTGATAACTTTTCATACCTTTAAATATCTTTATTCCTCTTCTCCTAAACGTTCATTTCTCAGGCTGGATGTTGCCAATTCTTATCTCTAGTGGTAGGGATGGGGTGGGGAGATCATCTGGCGCAGCGGAATTACCCAAATGCCCTGCCACATAAGGAAATTCCCAGAATATTCTTCATAGAATGGGTTATTCAGCACTAAACAAACAGCTCCCTTGAGCCGGGGAGGGTTAAGGGCAGCCAGTTCTATTTCAGGCTTTCTCCTCTGACCTTGTCAGTTCTGCTGAAACAGGAATGGAGCTATTTTCCAGAATTCTCCTGTCTAGCAAGGGTCCCAGGAGCCCTGTGCCTGTTTTGAAATTTATCACCAGGGGAAGACACTCCTTGCTCCCACCCTAAATAGATCTTCCACCAACTACTAGGCTAGGGCATCTTTTTGTATTTATGACACTAGGATGCTTTTCTCCTCTTCTATGGATGGCAAAGCTGAGGCAAAGAATAATAATAAACAAACAAAATAAATAAAAACTAAAGACCAAGGCACAGAAAGGCCAAGTAGTTTGTCTCTGTTGTTGGAAGCAGGCTGAGCCTGGGACACTGAACTCAGACAAACCTGGTCAAGAATTCCAACTAGTTGGATGGCCTTGGGTGAAGTGCTTAATCTTTTTTAATCTGTTTCCTCATCTGTAAAACTGAAATAACATGTACTTTGCAGAATTGGTGTGACGTTTAAATGTGAGGTGGAATACAAAAACAGCAGAAACAGCGGGGACGAGGTTTACAAATGCATAAAAAATAAATAAATCTTAAAAAAAAAATAGTATTCTGAAAAAATAAATGTGAGGTGGAGTAACAAAATAGTTAGAGCTCCCTCAGTTTACTCATCTATAAGATGGAGACCATAACAGGACCGACCTCCCATTGTCATGAGGATTAAATGGGTTGATTAATGGAAATCTCTCAAAACAGGGCCTGGCACACAGTAAGTGCTGTTTGGGTGTGTGGTACCACAGTGCACAAACTGGAGCAGGTGTTTATCACAGTATTTATCACACCATTTTATAATTGCCTGTTTACCTGTCCATCTTCACCCTAAATGCTAGGCCTTATAAGAGTGGGTCCATTTGTCCCCCTTTTCTCTCTTCCCCAACACCAAGTTCGTTAAATGAATTGTTCAGCAGGACCCCAGATGACACTGAAGAAACGTACATGATTACCCCACCTGCTCAGGTGATGAAATGCTAGAATAGCCTATTGACTCCTCACCTGCTATTTTCAATCATAAAATCTAACTCAAGACTCCTTTCTCCTCTCCCCCATTCCCTTGGTCTCATGCAACCTGCTTGCCAATCCATCTCATCCCCTGGGTTCCGTGCCCCAATTTTGATCCTGCAAGGGTCTCCAGCAGATCTGGCAAATTGCACAACTCCCTTTAAACATTTCGGGTCTCCAGGCTTCAGCTGAGACTCCTGTTTTGTCTTTCCTCTGGCTTTAGCATCTCTCGTCCCCCCTCTTCGGCTTACCGTCTTTCTTTTCTGCTTCTATCCCCTCCCTTTCTTCCTTCTTCCTTGTCTAAGCCTTGCTCCTGCCCTTGCCCCCTCTGGACATGGCTTTCCTTTCCTAGTGGTACTTTGGCTCGATAACTGTTGTCTAGGAACCCTGTCTTGGTGCTTCCTGTTTGTGCTCAACGAGCGTCCAGTGAAAATGAGGGCGGGCTAAGGGACGGGCCACACATTAACACTCCTGCCTTGAAACTGGAACAGTGGCAAGATGCAGCAGCAGTGTTTCAGGCATGTAGGCGTGTGTGACTGGCTCTGTGCTGGGGCCTGTGGAGAGTGAATTGTATAGACATGTGCGTTGGCTTGGGATTAACGTGAGATGGGTGACTAGAAGGAACAGCTGCAGCAACCACTAAAATAAGCAGGCAGCAGTAATTACTTACATTGTGCAATGAATAGTAATTGTGTTTGGCTCAGTGGACAGTACAATTAAGGAGACAACGGCTCAGAGAAGAGAGAAGCATGAAGACAAAGGGTTTGGAACAAGTGGGTCAGCTATGAGTAGAAACGCTCAGCCAGAGGAGGCACGATGTGGGCATTTGGGGCAGCCAGGAGAGTCTGCCCTCAGCTCATTTGTCCTCTCAGGTAGCAGCTATAGGGCTTTCTTAGGCCTGGCAATTAGAGGGGACAATCCTGGCACACAGCCAGATGGAGAATACAGGCTAAAGATCATGACTTGCAATGTGGTTGACCCTACACTGTGCCTCCCAGGGGCTCTGAGCCCAACAGCTGCCACTCACTGGCCCCCGACCAAGCAACCCAGGAACTTGAACTTGCCTCGACCACGTAGCTCATGAGATCAAGACCGGGCTCGGGAGGGGGAGCTTGCAGAAGGCATGGTGTCTGCCCAGAAGTGGCTCTGAAGGCTGCCTGTGCCGGGATTAACGCGTTTCAGTGCAACTGGGGGCATTCAGCTGAGCACAGGCTGTTCCGGGGAGTGGGAGGCTGGATATGAGTTGGAGGCGGTGGAGTCCATCCCTGCTTCCTTCTTAGATCTACTCTCAAAGGCTGTGGCAACAGATGAGGTCTTTAAGGCAGGCCTAGGTTACAGGGCTCCTCGCCCCCTCACCCCCAGAGGTTTTCAGGAACTCCCTATTCATTAGTGGGGGGGTGGCAGGGGCGCTGTTCCAGGCCCCCGACCAGGTGTATGGCAGGCTGAACTGGGGATCGCCTTAGCAGAGTCCCCAGGCTGCTGCTCCTTGCCAGGAGGCGGATTGGACGCTCTTGCTGACCTCCAGACCTCCCTGGCTGACTGGGGTCCGGGGGATTCAGGAGTCTTGCTTCTGCCTCTGTGGCTGGCCAGGGAACAGGAGGGCCTGCTAATGCTGCAGTCCCCCTGCCGGCAGGAGAGGCACAGGAATGGGGGGGGGGGCGGGTGAGTGGATGTCCTCCTGACCTGAGGCCAGGAGCCTCCAGAGGGTGTGGGTTAGCCCAGGTGGAGTGGCAGACGTGCAGCTTACCTTTCTGCTCTCCCCAAGCTTAAGGCCAGAGCATAGGCGTTTTCTCTGAAGAATCCCAATGGCTTCCCCCTCTCACACTCCCCCAAATCTTCCTATAGGCCCTCTGAGCATCCCCAGGTCCGCTCATTTTGGAAAACGCAGGGGTCCTGGGCCCTGAGGAGCAGGGTGATAATACTGGCCTGGAGTCCTGGCACCCAGCCCCAGGGGGGGCAGGGACCACCTGCTTTGTGGCCTAGGGCAAGTTGCTTCTCCATGGACTTCAGTTTACCCATCTAAAAACTCAGGGCTTAGACTTGTTTTCTAACAGCCTGCCTAGCTCTGACGTCTTAGGGTCTCAGATAAAGGGAAACCCTCCTTTCCATAAGCATTCCCAATCCAAGAGGAGAACAGGCACCTTCCCAGAGCCCAGGC
>JAQZBX010019985.1:12096-33483 GCA_029593785.1 Cabassous unicinctus
ATAATGATTGATAGCTCCAACTCTGGAGAACCTACAATGCACCTGACACTTTGCAGATCCTTTTTTTTTTTTTTTAAGGTGGTGCCAGAGATTGAACCCAGGTCCTTGTACATGGGAGGCAGATGCTTAACCACTGAGCTATATCCACTCCCCTGCAGATACTTTTATTATTTATTGATCCCTCTTAATGCAGATGAGGAAACTGAAAGCCCAAAATGAACCTCTCCAAAGGTCCCAGAGCTGGTTAGTGGTTAAAGCGGGGCTAGAAACCTAGTAGTGTCTTGATTCCCAGGTGCCTGAGGGGCTTGAGACAAGGGAGACAAAGAGGGCCATGGGAAGGAGGCAACAAAAGCCCAGACCACCAGCTGGGGGATGTGATGGGGGCCAGAGGAGGGAGGGTGGAGCTCCACTAGATAGTTTCTCCCCCACCAGCCATCTCCCAGCCACCCCTACAACAGGCCTCTTGCAGGCCCTCCCCCACTTTCCCCCACATACCCTCCTTCTCCCCATCCTCGTCCCCAGCCAGGGCCCGCACCTTTCTGACCACTGCCTTTGCCTGCCTTCAGAAAAGTCTTCCACTTCAGGCCACTTGTCTCTGGCTCCCCTGTAGCAAGAGCTGAAACATCTGGGTCAACTGCAGCCCAGGTCCAAGACCCTAAGGTATGGCTCTGGGGTGACCACTCTGACTTTTACCTTTAACCCCTGCCGAGGCTTGGTTAGCCTTCCTCAGGCATAGCTCTCCAGAGAATGGGTGGGATTGCAGTTATTTTTGCTTAAGAAGCTTCCTGCACTCTATCCAATCCCAGTCTTGATCCAAGCGGGAAAGGGGAGTGATGGTAACTTATCCAAATTTCTTACAGTGCCTCTTCCCCCATCTTCTCTCTCTCACACACACACACACATACACACACACACGCGCGTGCTCCTCTCCCCATGCAATCCTCCCACCTGCTATGAGAAAGTCCTCCCAGGAAGACAGAGAACAATGTAGAGTTTCAGGAGAGTCTCCAGGAGCCTGGGGTACAGAGGTGGCTTAAAGTTGGGGGAATGGTTGAGAAGCTCGGTTCTGCAGAAGCCAGAGTCCTTCAGCCTGGGGTTCTGTGTGCCCACCACAGATCCCATCCCTTGGAGGCTCTTCTAGCTGTGTCCAGGTCTTCTTTTTCTTGTTGAGGCTTTGCTGGGTCGTGCCTTGGACAGATAGTGGAGGGGCAAGGACTTTCGGTCCTTTATCAGGGTCTGGTAATCCCTCACGAGGTCCTGGCTCAGGGGCACGGTGGGTAGCAAGGCCAGCTTTAGCACCGTCTCTTGGTAATGCGGCAGAGGGTTTGGACAGGGCCAGCTCCTGGAGACATTGTTGGGAAGTGGGTTGGGCATGAGCTGGAGGCCGCGGGGTTTGAACCTCCCACCAGCTGATATGTGCTGGTACCTGCTGGGCCAAAAGGGTGCAGAGAGAACAGAGAAGTCAAAGGAGAGATCCAGGTATGGTAGGAGGGGATTTCAAGGGCAAGGGTGACACTGCCTTCCACAGGCTTGTTAACCGTCAGGCTGCCTGGATCTCTTCTGCCTCTCCTTCTACTGGACACTGATTTATGCCCAATGAGTGTATCAAGTGGATGGCCTGCTCCCTGTGTGTGCTTTGGCATTAGGCTGGCCAAATAATGTCGTTTAGATGGTAAGTCTTCCATCCTTTTGATATCCCCAATATATCCAGATTCTAACTTCCCTCAAGACTCACCTTTTCCACTAAAGTAGGGCCAGTGGGAAGAACCCTGCAGTCGGCTCAAATGCTCCTTGTTATCAAACAATATGCTACCCAAGGAATCTTCCAGCTCTGATCTGCTGTGACTCTACAACTTCTCTGATGACTTCCTCTTACCTGTAGGTCTGGAGGATTAGTTTAGACAGTAGGAAATGGACTTTAAAACAAAAAACACGGTTGAAGAGTGCATATTTCTGGTGGTTCAACATGCTTTGTACCTGGTTCAGCAAATATTCCCACGTTTGCTGGCGTGGGTTTCAGTGAGCGGGTCTCAGCCCTGGCGCTGGTGCACATTAGAATCACCCCGAGGAGCTTTTTAAACATACCAGTGCCCAGGCTGCACCTTAGACTAAATTAGGATCTCCTAGTGATGCTCAAGTATCAGCCGTTTTCAGAAAGAGCCCCAGGCGATTCTATGTACTGCCAGTACTGAGAATCAATGGGTTTATGTCTGAGTGTTCTCTTTCCCCAACAAGACCCTGAGCACCGGGAAGCTTAGACCAGATCGGACGCATCGGAAATCCTCTGAGTCCACTGACTGAGCCAGATCGTTTTAATTCCTTACAGACCGGCTATTGACTCTTCTAACAACCCTGCAAGGTACCAGGTACTCTACTCTCCAGTGCACACTTGAGAAAAAGGCAGCTCCAAGAATTTAAGAAACTTAAGAATTTAAAGTCATGTGGCAAAGATATGACGGAGCCAGGGAGTTTCCAACCCAGAGCTGTCTGACTCCAGGGCCCGTATTCTTTCTGCCCTTTACGGAGTGCTCAGTCCTTTCTGGGGATAATTACATTTTTCTTAAACTGCCTTTATAAAACATCACGTGATGTTAGAAATAACCGTGAACTTGTCTGACTCCCCAAACAGACAAGAAGGGAAGTAGAGCATGGAGGTTAAGAATAAGGCTCTGGAGCTGAGCTGTCTGGGTTCTCGTGCCAGCTCTGCCACTTTGCGGCTGTGTGAACTTGAGCAGGATACTTGACCTCTCTGTGTCTCAGATGCCCCATCTGTGAAATGGGGTTGATAGTAAGTTTCTATCCAGAGGGTCGTGGGAAGATTAAACAGCACTAAAGTTCTTAGAACAGGAGCTGGCACGTGGTAAGTGCTGGTAAGTGTTAGCAACTACCATTAGATAATTTTTTTTTGAGGCATGTGTATGTCTCATTCAGCTTTGTGTGCCTATGACAGCAGAGAGAAGCCAAGACCCTGACTAATCTTCCTTTTAAAACCACCAACTGTTGGTGTCACTTCTTTTTTAAAGATTAAAATCTCCACATTCCGTCCCCCTTCTATCCCTCAGTACTCCTGCTAATGCCCTTGGGACTGGAATGTGAGTCCTTCTGTCTTTATTCTTCTGTCCCCATCCCACTGCGTCTGCCCAGGGCCCGGGCTGGGTGCAGCAGGGAGATACTGTGAGTTGCCACGATGGGCAGGGAGGGGAGGAGCTGCGGGGTCTCCAACAGCTACTTTCCCATTCCCGTCTCTGCTCTCACCAATCAACGCTACCTGGAGGGCTCCCACCCGCCTTTCCACCCTCCCTGCTTATTCCCCATTTCCTCAGGAAGTCTTCCCTTGGGTACACTGGAATCCCTTCCTCTTCTGATGTAGTAACATCTAGTTTTTTGTTCAGCGCTTTTACATATTGACTAACACATCTTATCCTCACCCGGTGAGGTCAGTAATTATCATGCCCATTTCATCAATGATGACATCGAGGTTGGGGAAACTAAGGAATTTCTCAAAGTGATCCAGCCTGGACTTTAGTCCAGGCCCTCTGACTCCAGCTCTCAGCTCTTCCCCTGAATGAGACTCCCTTCCAGCACCCCTTCCAGCACCCAGCCTCCTGGCTCGCTTGGGGCTCAGCCCATGGGGCCTGGAGTGGGCAGCCGCCTTTCGTGAGCTCCTTCAGGGCAGGGACTGAACCGCAGGTCTCTCTAACCTCAGTGTCTAGCAGGTGTTAAATGTGTAGTTACCCCCGCCCCCCAATTTCAGTTGATCCATAAAACACCTCAACTTGCTGCCCTTCCCTTGCCTCCACCGGTCTCTCTCGCTACGCTCAGAAAAGTGAGTTTGGTTTTCAGATGATCAAAGGTGGGGAGGTGAGAGCGCCAATTAGAGGTCAGGACCA
Source organism: Cabassous unicinctus (assembly GCA_029593785.1). Taxonomy (NCBI): domain Eukaryota; kingdom Metazoa; phylum Chordata; class Mammalia; order Cingulata; family Chlamyphoridae; genus Cabassous; species Cabassous unicinctus. The sequence continues at coordinate 15,987 of JAQZBX010019985.1, forward strand.
GGAGTCAGAGAGCGGGAGGGGTCACCTGGGCCTGGGCTGGCTGGGTGAGCTCCTGAGGAAGGACTCAGCCCTTCTTACTTCTCGTAGGTCCTTGGTGGCAGGATGTTGCCGCTGGCGTCCAGCGGGGGCGCTCTTGCCTCGCTCCTCAGCTTGAGCTTCTCCATCTCCTTCAGCTCCTTCATTGCCCTGCCAACCACCTGGCTCTTCCTACTTACGTCCAGGAAGATGGGTGTGCAGCGGAGGAAGGCCAGGAAGCTGTTTTTGCCCATCCAGGAGGGAGGGGGAATGAGGGGCTCTGCTGGGTGGCGGTGGGCACTGGCGTTGGTCAGCCAGCGCCAGACATTGCTGTCGTAGGGCTTGTCGGGCCGCGCGGGGAAGGTGGCGGGCAGACGCCCCACATCGAGCCACGTGTGAAAGCCCCAGGTGTGCTTGGCTGCATCCTGCCAAGGGTAGAGTAGGTGGTGACGCACCTTGGACTTCACGTCTGTGCAGGGTGGCAGCTTCAGGGCCAGCTGGTGGTAGGCCTGCCGCGTGAAGCCAGGCAACTCACAGGACTCACTGGGGAGGAGGAACTGGCGCTGGGCCCAGGTGGTGTCGGGTGGGCGGGACTCATAGGCATGGAGCATCTGGGGAGAGACCAGAGGGAGCCTGGGGATGGCTGGGGGAGGGTGATGGGGTGGGCACTGGGCTCCTGCCTCTCTTTCCCGGCTAGAGAACTACCAGAGAGCGTCTCTGCTGCCAGCCCCCTCCAGCCCCAGGGTCCTACCGGGACGCTGAAGGCTCATCAGGGAGCCGAGTCTTCACTGTCCTGCCCAGCGGAAGGTAGGACTGCTCTGCATGACCCTCACGAGTTCTCATCTTCAGTTCTCCTTCCATTGATCTTTTTCCTTGTTTGGGTTTTCATTTCCCACCCTCCTTCCTCTCCCATCCTCTGCCTTCTGGGGTCCCCACTTTTCTTCCCAGGAACTGGGGCTCTAATAGGAGACCCTGAAGGGATGATCAGGAGAACGCCTTCCCCCCTCCAGCCAGCTGTAGAAGCCTAGATTTTCCAGTGCACAGGGCCCAGGTGCTTTTCTATCCCTACTCCTCTTACTTCTCATTTCTCCACTGGTGCCTTCCTTCCCTTCTCATTAAATTATGAGCCAGCATATAAAGCACCTAGAAAGTTAGGTGCTTCCCTTTTCTGCGCCTCCTCCCCATATGAAACAAACAGTAGCAAATAGGTAGTAACACTCTGCTAAATACCCACTTCTCATTTACTCCTCACAACCCCATGAGCAAGTCTTGTTATCGTGCCATTTTTGAGATGCAAAAACCAAGACGTGGGAGGGGAGGGTAACACCCAAGGTGCCAAGCGAGCAAGTGGTAGATGCTGTGCCTGTTGACAGGGTGCTCAGAAACGCTTTCAAAAGGCCCCACCTTCCTCTGCCCCGAGCGCTTTTCTGGTTCCAAAAGTTCACCTGTTTCTTGGGCCCAGTCCCCTAAATCATTCGCCCAATACCGCCCTGGCCTCTCATCTGTTCTGAGCTCCTGTGCTGCAGACCCACAGACCAGGAGGGGCAGGCCAGATAGGAGCATGAGAAAGGGAGGCTGTTGAGACGGCCCCACCCCTACCTGCAGGATGGGTTCCCTTTCTTTGGGTGCATAACTCTGCCTTCCAGAGAATCTTCGCCCGTAACTGGCCATTCTTCTTCTGTGCCTCCCGGCCAGGAGGGGCTGCTTGGTGGGGAAGCCCTTCCTGGCTCCATTGTTTGTTACTGCAGTTGCTATGGTGACCCTTCCTGAGCAGTGACCCTCCTCTCTGGAGGGCTTCTCAGTCCCTTGGGCCCCCAGCCACCTTTCAGGTGAGACAGGCAGGGGGTAGGACTCTCACAACTGTGAAAGATGGTGGCAGGAGCTTCTTGGGGACAGGGATGACACTTGCCTAGGAAGGATGGGGGCAGAGAAAAGCAGGGTGGGCCAGCTTCCAGACCCTGGGGTGAGGTGGAGCAGTGATGAGGTCCCTGTAAATGGACCTGACCTTCCCTAATGCTCCCAGGGCCTAGGCCTTTTCCTTAGTGGGGAGCCCCAAGAGACCTAAGTTAACCAGCAGGTCCAGAGGTTCCCAAGAAGGAGGCTGGATATAAGGGGAGATGGGCTGGCTTTGCAGGACCAGCCTTGGGGAAACTGCCCATCCCTGGTGTTAAGGGTGTGTGCCCAGGGCTCAGCCCCTTGAGTACCTCTTCAGGTCAGCTCAAGCCCTGCCTCTTCCCTGTTACTCTCATCTTTTTTCTTTTCCAAGCCCTCCTTTTGTCTTAGGAACCAGAAACCAACGCACCACAGACACCAGCATTGCCACCTTGGATTTTATTGAGTAGGGGGTTACAGTAGTGTTCTTGAGCCGGCTCACACACACGTGGTCAGCTGAGGCCCAGGGTGGCTCTTTGCAAAGCTGAGGTGCATGCTAAGGAAGCCAGGCAGGTCAGGGGCCCTGTCAGCCCTCTCAGGCCTCCGGCCGAGTTCTCAACAATGCTCATCTCCCTGGCATGATTAGGGACACGATCAGAGAGACACCGAATAAGGGCACATCTGGATGCCCACATTCTTTCCTTCAAATGCATCTGTCCTCCCACCCCAAAGTCAACTCTTGACCCTGTACAAAAGAGACCCTTTACCGAGACTTCCTCTTACAGGAAAGATGACTTGGAAACATGGGGAGATGGGAGGGAGGGGCGATAAGAGGGACGCTGGCAAGCAGACCTCCTTGTCTGGTTGCCTACAGTGACGACTAGAGCGAGACACCTGGGGCCTGGAAGAAACCGTGCCCTGCAGGTCCTCCCCTTCTTAAGGAACTGGAAGCCAGGACAGATGCAAACTGAAACTTTTTGTCACCCTACCCACCTTCTGGCAGTCCCTAGATAATGATCTAAGGAAATAAGTTTACATTTATAATTAGAGGACAATTTCGAGAATATACACTATTTACAAGGGCCACCCCACAAGGAGCAGGGAAGGTGAGACTGCTGGGCACAGACTGTGGAGTTCCTAATTCCTTTTCACCCTTGTTTTTGTTGTTCCCACCCTTCAGCTCTTGGTAGGGAGAGGAGAGGAATCAGATTCTCTTGAGGAGCCTAAGGTGGCACAGAGACCAGTTCCCAGGACCTTGCTGCTTGCAGAAGTGCCAGTGGCAGCTAAGTCGTGACTTCGGCCTTGGCATAACCGGGAGAGGGAGAGCTCAGAGGAGCAGACGGCCCCTGCCTGCTGTTCTCACTTGGAGGGCTTGGGGTCCCCGAGCTTCAGCCTGCCCAGTACGTGACTGCTCCAGGGTAGTGGATGGCTTGAGTGGTGAGGGCGAGGCCAGCTTTCTACCGTAGCTCAGGAATGAACTGAGACCAGTTGATGTTGTCAGGGCCCAGCGGGTCTTCCTCCAGGCCGGGGAAGCTGATGTCCAGCAGGATCTTGCTGAGGCTATCATTCATTGTGTCCAGAACCAGGCCTTCTGTCAGAGAACGATTGGCTGAAAGACCAGGGACCTGTGGCTCAGGGGAGCCTGACTTGGGGACTTCCATATCTGAGGGGGGACAGCTGCTGAAGGGGTCAGAGGTGGGGTCAAAGGGCTCTGAACTGAGGAACTCTCGGGGCGAGTCAAAGAGGGGGATACTCTTCAGTGGGGTGGTGCTGAGCTCCATCAGCCCTAAGGAGTCAGGCAAGGGGCCAAAGGCTCCCTGGGGGGTTTGTACAGGGCTGAAATCTAGCCCCTCCACTTTGGCTGGAGGTGTGAGCCTCCAGGATTCAGGGGTCATGGGGAGGACAGATTTGCTCGGGGTGGAGGAGATGGGCAGTGTCTCCTTAACAGGGGTCTTAAAAGGGCCTCCTTCCTCCTGGGAGTAGCCAAGCTGGCTGGCAGGCTCGGAGGAATCTGCTAGGAAAGGGAGCTCTGCGGCTGGCCGGGAAGTGCTGGGACCCTCGAGCAGCTCCGGCTCATCCAGACAGGGAGGCTGCAGATGCTGTTTCCTTCGGGAGCGGCTCATCTCCCTCTTCTCCCTTCGTTTAATCACAAGCATTTCAGAGACACACCGAGTTGGGGACTTGAGCCCACTGTAGGACTTCTTGGGCCTTGGAGTGGGAGAGTGGGACGAATCCTCCCAGGAGTGAGATGAAGACGATGATGACGGGGAGGGCCACTCTTCCAAGGGTGGGCTCTCCACTTTGATGGGTCGTGCCAAGTGCTGCGTTTCCTCCCCAGGCTGAATCTCCTCCTCCTTGATGGACTGGACCGGAAGCAAAGGAGACAGCCCTTCTCCAAGCAGGATCTTTTCCTCTTTCACTGGCCCTGCAGTGGGAAGAGGGGCTATCCCTTCCTCAGCAAGCAGCACCTGAAAGGGAAGCAGACGTAAGGTGAAAGGGGGCTCTTGAGGCCTCGCAATTCAACCCACCGCCACCAGGCAGGACACAAAACCATGACTATAATAACTTATATACTAGTACTAATCCTCTTTTTGGGCGTTCAAAAAATTTAATAACTATTAAATATGAGAATTCAATATATGATGAAGGTGGTAGTTCAATTCCGGGGCTACAAGATGGAGCATTTCATATGGTGCTGGCATAATTAGTATCCATCTGAGAGAAAATAAAATCGAATGCCTATCTTATACAGTACACAAAGACTTAAACGTAAAAATTAAAACCATACAAATCCTGCAAGAGAATCTAGGAGACTACATGAACAATCTGAGGGTGGGGGTGACCTTCTTAACCAACACTGGAACCCCAGAAGCTGTAAAAGAGAAGAGAGACATATTTGACTATATAAAAATTAAAAACTTTACTGTGGCAAGAGATACTATAAGCAAAGTTAAGAAGCAAACAATAGAAGTAGAAAAATATCTTCGACATAAAAGAGAATGTTAATGTCTATCATATACAAAGAGCTCTCACAAATTAATAACAAAAGCCTATAGAAAAATGGACAATGTCTAAAAGCAATCCAGAGAGGACAATTCCAAGTGGCCAAACATATGAGAAGATGCTCAAAATCACTGATAAGCAAAGAAAGATAATATTAAACAAGGAGAGATCATTTACACCCATTAGATTGGCAAACATTAAAAAGACTGATAATACTAATTGCTGGCAAGGATAGAGGTCTTGTCGTATATTGCTGGTGGAAATATGAATTGTCACAGCTTTTTTGGAAAGCAATCTAACAATATTTAGTAAAATTTAAAATGTCTTTTTACTCATCACTCTCAAGTCTGGGACTCTATCCCATGGAAATAAAAGCACTAGTGAGAAAGATATATTTGCAAAGCTATTTATTGCGTTGCTGTTCTTAGAGCAAAAAACAAGAAACGTGAGCCAATGAAAGTGGAATGGTTAATAATGTATGGTATAGCCACACCATGCAATATTATGTGGCTGTCAAAAAACAATGAATTATAGCTATGCCAGGTGACGTGGAAAAATTTCCACGAGGTGTTGTTAAGTAAGAAAAAGAGAAATGCCAAAAAGTTTGTGTAATAGGATCCCATTTTTAGTGGCCTGTGTGTTGTGTGTATAACTATAAGTGGCTAGGGCTCTGAATGTTTGTATATTATACCAAGAGCTTGGGTAAAATGTGGAAGAACGCATACTAAATTGTCAACATGGGTTATCTTGGGGGACAGGAGTGATGTAGGTGAAGTTGGGGAAGGGGAGATGGAATAGAGCCGAAAAATGAAGAAAAAAAAGACTGCATTAAAATAAAAGCAGTATACATGCTACAATCCCATGAATGCGTTGATGTAAAATTTGATATATGTATAATTTTATGAATAATACATTTTAGAAATCTTTAAATTAAGAAAAAAAGATAAAAGCAAACCCAAGTCTGTCCAAACTCTAGAGCCCATCCATGCATGCTCTTTTCATCTCAAGGCACGGGGCTGGAGGGAGAGCCCGTTCTCTATTTTGGTTACTTGTCAGCTCCTGCTCACAAAACCTTCTCTAGGGGATAAAGTTCAGATTTGATGGCCCATCAAAATATGGTCTTAACTTACCCTCCTCACCTTTCCCTCAAGCTAGACCAGTGGTGCACGACCAGGGGTGATTTCACCCTCAGGGACATTTGGCAATGTCTGGAGACATTTTAATTGTCACACCTGGGAGGCGCTACTGGCGTCTAGCAGGGAGAGACACGGGATGCTGCTAAACATCCGACATTGCACAGGACAGCCCCCCACAATGAAGTATCCAGTCCCAAAAGTCAAAACTCTCTAGCTAGATCAAGCCATGCACTCTACTCCTATGAGGTACAAACTGGCATTTCCTGTCTCCATGGCACCACCCATTAGAATGTTTTCTCCACACCAGTTTGCTTATCCTCATCCACTTCTTTTTAAGACCTCCTTCCCTTGGGAACTCTTCCTTTACTGTCCCAGCCCATCCATTATAGTCACCTTTGTCTGACTTCTTTATAGACGCATCAGGTCTTCATGGGCCTTCTGATTATAATCCAAATTCCTTTTCAGCTCTTATAATGCTATCAAATTACCCTATGTATTTATGTCTTGTCTGCCCAGCTAGATTTATAAGCTTCTCAAGGAACACTTAGCAGAGTGCTTTGCAAGCTGTAGTCCACCATGTCTTCATTGATTGGAGTCTCTCCTCAAAGAAAAACAGAAGCCACTCACCTTGGGGGCAATGCGGACTCGCTTGCTATGGCGGGCAAGCTCTGAGCTCATGAGTGAAGCCGCCAGGGGCAATGGCACCTTCACCGAGGGCTGCAGCACCAGTGACTGGTTCACTGGGAACTGGATGGGCACTAGGTACGAGCTGACCCGTGGTAGCAGCGGTTTCATCTTCCGGCCTAGGAGGAAAGAGGATAGCTCAGGAGCAGGGGGACCAGGTGTGCACCCCTTCTCAATCCCAGGAGGAGAAGGTCCGCTCTCCTTCTCAGGGCTCTGATCCCTTTGAGCTGGGAGAAGAACCCAGGAGTCCGATTCCCTAGAGGCATGCCCCCAGAACACAGTCTGGGCCTGAGGCCCCCTCTCCCATACTAACGTGCGCCCAGTGGGAGTTCAGTTTTGATGGTCACGTTCCGGCGGAGCTCAGGAGTGGGCCGTTTCTGCTGCTGCTTGTGGCAGACAGGGAGAGAAAGAAACCTGGGTTAATAAGGCCGGGGGAAAGCAGGAGAACCCCACCAGCTGCTCTAGTACTGTGCACTGAGCTGATCTGAGGGGGTGGGTATGGTTGACCAATGTCTCCAAAGCCTTGGTTAGTGGGAACGGCTGGGCAGAATACAGGGCGTATGAGGACAGGACAGTCCTACCACCTCATCCATACATTCCCATCACTCCCAGAGGATGCTAAAGTGTATAGCCGAGAAGTCAAGAGAAGCCAGGTAGAAAGGTGAGAAAAAAAATTACAGCCTGCAAAACCTATGCCATGCATTTGTTACTGCTGTTTGCACCAAGCTTGGGCATTTCTCCTGCCACACTGTGCTCTGTTCAGCACACTTGGATGAGATGCCTGTGAGACAGGAAGGAGAAGTGGGCACAAGCCCTACTTCTGGGGAGACGAGGTGATGATGGTCACAAACGTGCCCAGCAGCCTCGTTTTCCTCACTCCCAGAAGCCTCAGGGTGCTTCATGCTTAGGGCTGATGGTCACAGGGCTGCAGGCTCCCATCCCTTGATTAACATCTTGTCCCTGTCCACTAAAGCCATGCTGAGCAGCGAAAGGAAAACGAGGCCAAGCCCCGAGCCAGAGGGAAAGAATCTTACTGATTCCAAGTGCTCGGGCGATTGTGGAGACCCTGGGTCCATAGGCTGGTGGCGGCCAGGCATTGCAAGAGAGAAACAAGATGGAAGTTACCACCAATGTGGTCAATCTGACCACACTGGGAAGAACACATATTCCTGATGGATGCTGAGGGACCCCCTGGACAGCTGTCCCTCCCACCCTTATGGGCATTCTGAAATCCTAAGACAACACTTCTTTCTGAAAAGATGTTCTGGTGGCTCAGCTTCTGGTCTCCAGCCTAAAGGTTTTATTTATTTATTTAAGAACTTCCCAGACTTTCTCTGTAGGAATCACCTGGGATGCTTGTTAAAAATACAAATGCCTGGGTCCATCCCATACCCACTGAATCAGGAAATCCAAGGGAATTGCCTGGGAAGCTACATTTTAACATCCCAGGCATTTCTTATCCACAGGGAAGTTAGGGAAACACTGCCCTGGGAAGTACTCTATTTTGGATCGGAACAGTTCTCCCCATGCCCAGTCTAGCACAAAGTGTATCATTTGGTATTTGTCAACTCTACATGAGTCACTGATTGGCTGGCTGGCTTCTAACTCTTCTCTGATCAAAGATGAACATCACAAGAACGTGTTTCCTTTTGAGATGGTTATCAGGTCCTCCAACACTGGCTCTAACACTCACCTTAAACACCTGGTCCAACGTCAAGTAGCGATTGGCGCTGGGGTGAATGGTCCAAAAGGAGACCTTGCCATTGGCAGACGTCTCCCGAACAAACATGTCATGGAGAGAAAGGTTGTGGCGAATGGAATTCTGGAAGATGGTAAAGACAACCAGTTATCAGTTACCTTAGCTTCAGAAACATCAACTTTGAAGCTGACTGGGTAATTTAGGTTCTGGCCTTTCCCACCACACCCTGCGCAGGCTTTTATCAAGTACCTTTGTAACCTTGCCCATTGGAAAGTCCCTCCCTTACAGTCCACACTGCAGAGCCATCAACCTCAGTCATAAACCCACTGATCCCTACAGGAGTGAAGACCGGTGCCCTTCGTTAGGTTGTGATACAGAGAAGCAATAATCAATAGCAAGATAGGTAGACAAGAAATATTAAGAAACCAGGAAATTAAGTTGAAGTAAGAGTGTGAAGTCATGAGTTGTAATGTGGGGGAAAAAAAAAACACAAAGACCCTTGGCTTGGAATTGAGGACCAGTCCAAAGACCTCATTTGTGGGCTCTGACATTGACCGACTGTGTGAGCTACAATGACTCCCAGGCATCTTAGTGTTCCTGTGAAGAAAATGAAGAGAAAATCACTGCCCAGTAGAAATGATATGTGACATTGTAAGAAATGAATCTTTGGTCATGAGGCTCACAGGCAGCCTTGCTTTTTCCCCATTAAAATTTTAATAGCTGTTAGCCACTCCAATTGCTGGTACCAAGGACTACTGTTCGACATAGCACAGAAGTGGGCTTGGTGCTACACTGAGAGTCTCCATAAACTTTAGGTAGTGACAGATGAAGTGTATGCAGAGCTCTTATTGATGATTTTGCCTGGATTCTGTAGGATCAAGTCACAATCCAAAGGATGCATTTTGTTCCTAGTTCTGGTATCCTTTGCATTTTAGCTGCTCCCCCAGAGCACCAGGCACAAAGTGTTACACAACAAACTGTAGGGCCAGAGTGGCCCCACTCTGGTTGCCATGGGGCATATTACCTTCCAGCCGGGCTTGGCAATGTGCTTAAAATAGGGAAAGTGGTCCTCGATCCAGGTATAGATGTCTTTCAAGGTCATGCGTTTCCTCTCAGTGCTATTGATGGCGAACTGTATCATGGCCATGTAAGAGTAGGGCGGCCGCTCAGACACAGAGTCCTGCCAGGATGTTGAGGATGCCGGGGGCTCCTCGACCTGAGGGTTATGAGAAGTCAAAGAGAAGGAGAAGAGGGAATGACATGGAAGAGTTCATGGGAACTCCTCCACCTGCCAACCACTCCCTCCTGAACATCCCCAGAGAAATCTTTTATCCCATAGAATTGTGCTAGAAACAAACTCTTCTGAGACCACTATTCCATAGAATAACATTTTAGGATTGGAAGGGATCTTGGAGATGACCTTCTCCAGTGTTCTAGCCAATGCTTGAACCACTTCTCTGTCATCATCCATCTTACTGAAGACAATGCTCAAAAACAAGCTAAGGTCAGACTTTTCTAGTTGAAACCTCTCAGAAGTGTTTGGATATATACTATGATATAGACTATTATTCTCAAAACATTGATTTTATACCAAAAAACCAACCAAACAAAAATACTGACTTTTTTTCAGACCTGGGAGTCAAGAAACCTAGGTATTATTCCCATTTCTACTCCTGATGTGGCTTGAATAAACCCATCTCATTTCAACGTTTGTATGAGAGAAATGGTCCCAAGAGTCTGGGACAGACCAAGCACACATTTAGCTAAGTCTTGGGCAAAGACCTGATGATTTACTTTTTTAAAAAATTGAGACGTAACTTTAGAAAGTGCATAAATATCAAGTGTACAGTTCAAATAATTTTTATATATGTATACATCCATGTAAATTTTCACTTTTAAACATTGTTGAATGAATGATTAATGGGTATCTACGATAGAATCTAGATGTATGATGTTGGCAACTATGAAAAACAACCTCAGACCAAACAACTGGGTCAAACGAATTTTGATTGCTGGGAAATCTACCAAATTTGCATCTAATTCACATTATCTGCCATTGATATTCTTGTAATAAAACTATCTTATTAGAGATGTAGCACTCCTTTTATACTGTTGGGGTATCTTTTTAAATTCAAGGAGAAAAAAAAAATTCAAGGGGAGTAGATGTAGCTCAAGTTGTTGAATGCCTGCTTCCCATGTATGAGGTCCCAGGTTCCATTCCCAGTACCTCCTAAAAACAAAACAAAGAAACAAAATTCAAGTTGCTTCCCCAACTAAGACCTCTTTCATGGATTCCTGAATACCTCCTAAGGGTGTAGTTACCTAATGCTGATGGAAATACAGAGTGAGTCAGAGATCTCTGACCTCAAGGAATTTTCAAAGATGGGGAAAAAGATCCCAGGGAGAAAAGTAGCTCAATAGTTATACAGAATAGCACTAAGTGGAGGGCTAATACCAGAATGTGGGCATTCTGTTCCAGCAGGCCACTCGATCCATTGTCCATTCTTAGAAATTCCCTGCGCTGGCTTTGACTTCCCTACTGAGTGCTCTAGAGCAGTTCACCTTAACCTGACTCTGCTCCAGGTGACGATTCTCCTTATCCTCTGTTTCTTGTTTGATGCTGCAGGAGCCCAGTCCATCCGAACTCATCTTTCCAAGCCACTGGATATTGGTCAAGCTGTTGTCAAGCGTGCAGCCTACAGCCTCACCAGCAGCTAGAGAGGAAACAATCCAAGACTCCACTTAGCTGCCTGACCAGACTCCTGGCAGGCCCATCACAATTGTTAATTAGGGATCACCCGTCTAAGACTTCTACCCTTAGGGATCGGGAGCACATGCTGAATCTAATGTGTCTCTTAGCTACCCTGCCCCAGGAGCATAGTTGAAATTGCATCTCAGTCTGAGCCACACTGAGACTTAGAGATCATTAAGGCAAATTTACAATAAAGTTACTGAGTGTTGCACAAGGAAAGTGACCTTCCCTCCTTGTGCTTCAGTTTTCTCTTTTATTAAGATGGAGAAAGATTCCCACTCATAGGGTCAATGGAAAGAATAAATAGGAATAATAAACAAATCTTTCTCCAATATGAAGAAGGCAATAGAAATGCTAAATTATAATTGCAACCCTTTCAACAGGGCCCAAAGGACCTGGGTCAAGGTTTCAGGATGAAGACAAGACTTTCACTTGATTTAGGCTGGAGGTCTGTTGTAAGCATCAACATGACCGACTGCAGATCTTGCCACCAGAGAGGAAGGGCTGAGCTCCTCATCCCTCTGCCTTGTGGCCCACATACCGTAGCTCTCCCATCTCTGCCCAGGAAGCACTGCGGGCGGTCTAGGAAGATTCATGTCCTTTGCTGCAGGCTTTGGACCCAGGGTCTCGGTTATTACTTCTGTCTTCTTGGCATCATTGCTGGTTTGGGCTGGAGGCTGGGATCCTGGCGGGTAAGTGGTATCTCCCCCACAGCTGATGAGGATGAATTTGTTGGGCCCGCTGCTGCCGCTTTCTTTTCCTTTGGCAGTCAATGCTGTGATGATGCTCTGGATGTTGGCATTGTTGGGGATGGCCACCACTTGGGTGTTGGGCATGGTGGGATGGTTAATAATCTTGATCCCTGCAGGAAACTTGCAAGAGTTGGGCGCTGCCACCTCCTTGGAGGCCTGTGTTTGACCAGGCTCCTGTTGGGCAGGGGGCCTCTTAGGTTCTCCCTCTGATGTGTCACCTGGGGCATTTTGAACACGAAGGGGCAGTCTCCGTCTTTTGAGAATCAGTGGCCGACGGGGGCTGGTTTTCATTATGAATCTGTGCTTTCACACTCCATTGAGAATCACAAGCAGGGACCCTAAAAAGTGCAAGAAAGATGTTAGAGATTTGTTAGGCTGAGAAGGAGGTTCTCTTGGAGAGAGGTGTTCCTCTTTATGTGGCCAGTGGTACGAAAGTGAAAGTTCCCTGGGCCTTTTGGAAGTCAGGAAGGAGATGAGCTCCACTGAAAAAGGAAAGCTCAAACTGAAGGAAACAGAAGTAATTAGAAGGGACCGAGCAATTCATTAGGACAGAGTTGGATTTAGGATGAGATAGCCAAAGACCACTTCCTGGAAGCTTAAGAATGCTTGGCCTCAGAAACATGAGGAAATCTCTATTTTTGCCTACTATAACACAGATCAATTGCAGAGACGATAGGGACAGGAACGGAAGATGCTAGGATAGGAGGACATGTGGTAATTAAGAGCCTTAACAAAATCTGATCCCATAATCCATTCCAAGACAGAGCCTTTATATTTTTATGTCACCTTACTTTGTAAATAATAGGATCGGTGCCCACAGAATCAGGAGAGTGCCACACCACTGGTGAAATCATCTCCCCGTTCACAAGACCTCAGATAAAAGGCAAGCTGCTCTATTCAAGGCCCACGGTAAAGTTGTGCAAATTGTACGTTCATTTCATAGGCTATAATAACATTATACTTGTTCTAATTTAAAAAAGGATATTTTCTTTCACAATTTGCAAAATATTTATATAATAACATTTTAGCACTTCATCTTATCAGTATTTTAACTTTCTAGGCATGTTGCTGCATTAAGTAATTTCTCTTCCAGGACCAAGACTACAATCCCTAACTCTTGACTCATGGAATGTGCTCTCACCAATATGCTAAGGTGGCTCTAGAATGCTAAGGAAAGTCGTTTTCTCTTAAAATCAAAAAGAAAAAAAAAGGTGCTTTGTTGATTTTAATAGCTACAAGGAATACCATACTGTTATATAAAATCGTATAATTCTATTTTGAGGTACTTTAAGAGACAGAGGGATTGGCTCTCTCTTGTTTAGGTCATCTGCCATCTTCCTAAAAACCATTGCCACACTTGCTTGACATCTGACATTTGCTTAGAGTTCACAGGCCCTCCCACCCTGTCTCCTCCCCTTCCTTCATATCTAGGCTTCCTCAACCTTCAAATCTCAATTTTACTTTCACCTTGTTTCCAAGCCTCCCCCCACACCCTCACCAATCAGTAGATACTTGGATACTATTCTCTCCCCATGCCCCCCACTCCCATCTTCCTCTTCCAAGTCTTAATTGTCTATTCCGCGACCAGCCTATTATTGCCGGCAAAATTTTCTATTCCGGGAGACTTCCCCAGTGACCCCTCTGATCCCACCCCGACTCTGACCAGGGAACCTTGCTAGGTCCTCAAGACCTAGGAGAAGGGCCCAGAAAAAGGGTCAGGGGAGAGGCGGTGTTGCTTGATGCTGAGAGCGCCTGGGAGCAGGGGAGTGTGCGGAGGGGTTGGCCTTTCACTTAATGCAGAATAAGCTCACTCTTCAGCCTAGCCACGGTCCACCCCAGCCCTCCCGAGGCCGTGGGCAGGGTGCAGAGGTCAAACGTCCAGGGAAGGCCAAGGGGTGCTTTGGGAAAGCAGTGAGAAGGCAGGAGGTTGGATGCAGAAAAAAAATGTGCACCCTCGCTCAGACCTCCTCGTGTGGCCCCAAACCTCCACTCCCGCCCCGCGCCCTGCTGCTAGCCCGCCTGACCTCGGCCGGGAGGACCCGCGGAAGCGGCGCCAGAGACCTTGCTCCCCGCCTGTGCGGAGGCCGGGCCTGGGGCTCCATTCCTCGGCTCCCGCTCACCTCCGGACTGCAGCCGCCGCCACCGCTGGGGTTTGGCTCCTAGGGCGGGCTCCAGGCTCCTCCAACCTGGGGGCCGAGCCAGGCTCCCGGACGGGGACTCGCGCCAGGCCGGCCGGGTCCCCGGAGGTGCGGGAGGGGTGGGGAATCCCGGGGGATCCCGGGAGGGGAGGGGGTCCCGGGCCGGGGGCCGGGGGTGGGGTCCGTCACCGGAGCTTTCAGTTTGTTCCGCTGTTTGAAATTGGCGCCGGCGGAGCGTTGCGGTCACGTGACGGAGCGTCGCCAATCGGCGCCGGCCCTTGTCTCCGCGTTCCGGGCTCGAACGCGTCGGCGGCCTGAGAGGAGCCGCGGCCCGGGAGCAGCCGGGCGGGTAAGGCGGGCCGGGGGCGGCTCGAGGGGGGACGGCGGCCGGGCCCGAGGGGTGGCCCACGGTGGGAGGCCGGGCAGCAGCAGGAGTGTGGGGTCCCCGCCTTGGGTAGGGACGCGGGGGGACGGCAGGGGCCCGGGCGCGGCGCCCTCAGCTACTTTCTTCCGGGCTTTCCCACCCTCCACCCGAATCGGCCCAGGCGACGCCCCCTCCCGTCCCCTCCGTCCCCTCCCCTCCCGTCCCTTCCCCTCTCGTCCCCTCCTCTCCCCTCCCCTCAAGATTTGCTTACCCTTTTAAATGGTGTGTTTGAGCCTCTTTCCTTTTGGGGGAAAGTTGTACTCCATTTACGTCCAGTTAACGATCGTGTAGTTCCGGCACCTAGACCGAGACTTCTTTGAGGGCAGAGTGTAGTACTGTTACTACTTCTCCCATCTTGGAAAAAATACATTTCTCTTTGGAGTGATGAAAAGGTTTTAGTAATGGAAGGTGGTGATGGTAGCACAAAATCGTCAAGGTAATTAATACCACTGAACTGTACACTTAAAAATGGCTAAGCTGGCAATTTTTTATGTTTTATGAATGTTACCACAACTGAAAACATAGTGGGAAAAAAAAAGTACCCCCACCATAAACTCTACCTCAGCTGTACATCTACTACTGACCGGTCCCTTGCCCCCATCCCAACCCAAAGCCAAGCTTCTTGATATAATAAAATGCTTTATTTACTCATGTATTCAACAAATAGCTGTTGAGTGCCTACTGTGTGTCAGGCAGTATGACAGGCCCATGGGATACAATGGCAGACATAGGTTTTTCCTTCCCCTGAACTTACAAACTAATGGGTGTGTTGGGGGGGAGGGGGTGGCACAGATATTATCAAATAATAAATAAATGTAGAAGCTTGCCTATGAAGTGATATATAGTAGTTAATGATACTTTGGATATCTATAATAAGGGGATCTTGTGGACATCTTGTCTTAGGTAGATCAGGAAAGGCTTTTCTGAATGAAGCTTGACCTGAGATCTGATGCCTTTATGCAAAGAAAGGAGGGAAGCCCTCCAGGAAGGAATATCGCTACAAAGGCTGTGTGGCAGGAGGAAACAAGTTAGTCCAAAGGCCTAAGAATCTCTGAGTTTGAGCTGAGACCCTAGTGGAGTGTGCTGTGAGATGAAGCTGGAGCCAGAAGAAGCAGGGCCTTAACCATTCTGAGTTTTGTCCTTACCCAAGAACTAAAGAATGCCAATCAAATTTTCGGCAGGAGTGAGTCATGGTTGGATTTGCATTTTTTAAAAGGTGCCTCTGGAGGGGGCCGGGAGTGGATTAGGATTAGGGTAGACCAGTTAGGCTAGTACAGTACTTCAGGCTGGAATTGTTAGAGCTTGAAGAAGAGGGGCGGGGGTTCGGGGGGAGAAAGCCAGTATTGAAGGTATGTTTGAGGTAAAATTGACAGGGCTGGGTGTTGGGTTGGCTGCTCAAGAGAGGGGGAAGTGTCAAGGTTTCTGACTGCAGGACTGGATAATGGTTTTTTTTTTGGGGGGGGGGTGGAGTATGGGGGAGACGATCATGAATTCAGTTTTAAATGTGAGTTTGAGGTATATTTGAAATATTTAAAGTAGGCAGTGGGAAATATTGGTCCTGAGCTTAGTGAGTCTAAACAGAACATAGAAATATTTAAATTATCTACTTCCTACCTAGGTGGAACTGTGAGCAGATGAGATTACCTAAGAAGAGTATAGAGTGAGAAAGATGGAGGGAAAGACCTTAGATGGCGGAAGGGACTGACAGCACCTCTAATGACTGCTGAAAGAAAGAGGATGGATGCAAATGTACGTAGGTTTGTGTGTTTGATTCCTCAAAAATGAAGGTATTCTCTTTGATGGCTTCTGTATTTGTGAAGAAATAAGATCATCTGTAGAGCTGGAAGGGGAGGTCAGATGTTTTGAGAAAGTGGAAAAGTTTTAAGATGATCTTTGCAGGAGATGAGTTGATCAGAGAAACACAGTAGGATTGCCGAGCAATGTGGTGGGCCCATTTTAGGCTGGTGACTTTGAGCAAGTCATTAATTGCAACACTTCTGAGGCACCCCTTGCTACTCATGTCATCTCCACTGGACTCTGGCAGTAGCCCTCTAACTGGGCTCTGCTTCCTTTCTCCACTCCCCTCTTGCCAACTTTGTGTGGCTTTTCTCACAAAGATTTATGAAACTGTAAATCAAATTATGTCACTTTCCTGTCCAAAACCATTCAGTGGCTTCCTATCATGGAATAAACTCTGCAGTCCCTAATCTTGCCTTCAGAGCCCCCTGTCAGTCCTGTGTGCCTGCCTTTCCACTACTTCCTCCCCAACCATGCTGACCTTACTGTTTCTTACCTTGGGGTCTTTGCATTTACTGCTCTCTCAGTCTGGAATATTCTTCTCTCGCATCTCTCCATTGCTTCTTGCTCTTTTCCTCATTCAGGTCTTTGCTCGAATGCCACCTTTCAGATAGGCCTTCCCTGACAGCCCTGTCTATAATAGCACTCAGAAGGCTCAAACCTTTATCCTATTTGTTTTTTTCTCCATACCTCTTAATCACTTCCTCTCTAGGATGTAGACACCATGAGGGCAGGGATTTTATTTTGTTCTCTGGTTTATATTTCCAGGACCTGGAACAGTGTCTGGCACATAGTAGGCTTAAATATCTGTTGAATGAATGAATAAGCAAATGGATACATTTATTACCTGTGTTCTCCTTAAAATGTTAGTTCCTTGAGTTTAGGGGCTTTGTCCTTTTTTCTTTTCACCTTTTTTCCATTCATACTGTTGCCAGGATCTGTCTAAAAGACAAAAACAAATCCAATTATGACATTTATGAGACAATTGGAAATTTGAACACTGTCTTGCTGCCTGGATGTTTGATGATATTAAGGAATACAAATAAATATAGTTGTGTAAATGGAAATAATGATGACTTGGACCATATTTGCTTCAAAATAAGACAGGGGTGGGGAAGTGGATAGTGTCATGGATGGGTCATGATTGGCTGTGGGTTGATGGTTGGTTGTTGGAGCTGGGTGATGGCTACATGTAGGCTCATTAATTTTTTTTTTTTTTTTAAAG
>JAQZBX010019986.1:0-33371 GCA_029593785.1 Cabassous unicinctus
AAAACTTACTTGGCTTGATTTTAATATAGTATGCCAACTTTCTTTTATTAGATTTTACATAGCATGTTTTTTCCATCTGTTTAATATCAAATTTTCTGTAGCCTTATGTTTAAGTGGTCTATTATAGGTACTTTATTAAACCAGTCTATCTTTTAATTGAAACATTTGTACCATTTAAATGAATGTAATATATTCTGATATATTTGTCCTGCTAGCTCTACAGGCCTTTAAAATTTATTATTAGGTGCAGATGTAGCTCAGTGGTTAAGCGCCTGCTTCCCATGTACGAGATCCAAAGTTCGATCCCTGGTACCTCCTAAAAAGTAAATAAATAAATTGAAAATAAAATAAAATTTATTACTAGATAGTTTATATACTTTGATACTATTTAAATGGTGTTCACCTACCATTTATTCTGTGTTCTAGAATTCCCATTCCTGAGTACTTTTGTAGAGAAACTCATGCACAGGTCCAGAAGGGGCACGCATGGGTGTATATATCACAGTATTGTGATAAGAATGTGGTAGCGATTGTGGAAGCAAAACTCCTTCTTTGTCCTAATGCCATTATGAGCGTGTATGTTACATCTCGCTGTTGGCGAAACACTTTGTACCCTGAGATAAAAGCAAGAACAGCTATAACAAATGGTGGGGTTATCTGTCTAGCTCTTCCTCAGACTAAATGAAAATCTTAAGCATACCCCAAATGCTACTGCCTGACTGAAGGAACCAGCTCTTCCCCTGACTTCTGCAATGTTGATGTCTGAAGACTGCTGATGACATTCGTGGAGAGGAAAATCATTTGAAAAAGGAACTGTTGCTTTTCCACCATGAATGCATGAATTAAAGCTTAGTAGTCTTGGTAACTTTCTAAGTTTTATTTTAAATATCTGTTGGGCTTTTTATTTGAAAAACCAGTCCTTCCAAAGGCTGACTCCATTGTCCTCTTTGCATGTGACCATCTGCTTTTCTTTTCTAAATACCTTTGTCTATGAGTCTTCTCCCACAACCCAGCTTTCTATCACTAGAGAATAAGCAAGTAAAACATGATGGATGCAAACCATGGAATGCAGCTATAAAAAAAAAAGGTGGAGTTACATACAATAACATACATAGATAATTAAAATATGATGTTGAGTAAAAAGCAAAAGTGTAAATATAATAAAAATAAGATTTTTTCATCCTCAAAACAATTATAGGATATAAGCTTCATGAGGGCAGGGAGTTTTGTCTGTATCCTCGGTGCCTGGCACATAGAATACCCTTAGTAAATATTTGAGAATGTTTGTTGAATGAGTCCTCATTTTGCAAATGTGGAAACAAAGCGCCGAGGAATAAGTAAATTTCTTAAAGTCTCCCAGTGAGTAAGTGGTAGGGCTGGGATTCCCCCACACTCTTAGCACTGAAATTCACTGCTGTTAAGTATATTTAAAACCAACAAGCACAAAATAACACTATCATTATTTCAAAAACAATACAGGTTCAAGATCTTATGTCAAAGATATTTGAGTGGGTGTCTATGTGGTAGGGAGGGGAAGGAAGTCAAGACCAGGAACAAAGGGAAGAAAACAACATAAAACACAAGGTTTTTTTGAGTAATGGAAACTTTTTAAAATTGTCTGAGGTGATGACAGCACAACTTTGTGAAGAAAATGAGAGCCACTGAGTGTATATCTTGAATGGATTGTTCAAGCAGGGGACTGTCCAGTGGTAGGAGATGGACTGTGGTTAACAGGACAAATATGAGAACATTCTCTCATGAATGATAACAAATATATAATACTAACATAGGGTGTTAATAATAGGGTGGGTTGGGGGAAAAATATACCAAATGTAAGATATGGGCTATAGTTAGTGGTAATTTTTTTTTTTCATTTTTATTTTTTATTTTTTAAACAATTTATTGAAGTATATCATTCATACATGAACATACATAGACAATAGGTGTTCAGTAAACATTGTGAACTTACAAAACAAACATGCATGACATCATACAGGGCTCCCACACATCACCCCACCACAGATACTTTGCATTGTTGTGAAACATTTGTTAACAAATTATGAAATAGTATCGTCAAAGTATTACTACTAACTATAGTCCTTATCTTACTCCCCCATGTCTTTTTTTCAAAGGATTTATTTATTTACTTTTATCCATTTTTATGGCCCCCTCCCTTCCCCTCCCCACCCCCGTTTTTGCTGTTTTTGTGTCCATTCGTTGGGCAACTCTCTGTGTCCATTTCCTGCCCTCTCTTCTCATCCTTTTCCTCCTGTCTTCATTGGGATTTGATCCTTAGAACCTCTGATGTGGGAGAGAGGCATCCTACTGCCTGCGCCACCTTAGTTCCTGGTTTTTTGGCATGTCTCGTCTTGGCTCTCCCTTGTGTCACACTCCTTTTACATCATCATCTTGCTGTGTGGTACACGGGGCCTGAACGACACACCCACTTATGGGGCCTGGGGGGCTCACCAGCTTGTCGGGCCTGATGGCTTACCCGCACACGGGGCTTGGTGGTCCACGCGCCTTCTATATTTCCCTTTTTTTTCTTTTTACTGGGAGGTCCTGGGGATCGAACCCAGGTCCCTCCACATGGGAGATGGACGCCCAGCCATTTGAGCCACATCTGTCCCCCCGGCTATATCTCTTAAGGTTGACCAAAGATACCTAGAGTTAGTCATTTCCCATACAGGATGGTCATATAATAAATCAGGCTTAGTTTATCATTAGCATTCTAAAAACCAGACCTAGGGAGAAAAACTAGGTCTGGGGACACATGCATGGTTGCTAATACAGCGAACGTTTAGCCTACCCTGATTATCACAAAATCAAGACTGCAAGAATACTCACAAGTGGTTATATTTTGATGATGCTCTTTCATAGTTTGTAACAAATATTTCACAACAATGCAAGGTGTTGGTGGTGGGGAGATGTATGGGAGCCTTGAATGATGAGATGCATGTTTGCTCTGTAAGTTCACAAATTTTGTTATACATTTATGTTTATGTATGTTCATGTATGAATGATATACTTCAAAAAATTTTATTTAAAAAAACACAAAGTTTTTTTCTTATTAAAAATGAGATGTATGAATAACTCAACTCCTTGCAATTGTGTTTCTGAAATAAATAAATTACAATTTTATAATAATAACTAATGATGAATGGGAGGTAAGAAAGTAGGGACAGTAGATAAAAGCAACTCTTCCAAAAAGTTTTGCTATGAAAGGGAACAGAGAATGAGGCAGTAGCTGGAGGGAAATGAGAATTTAAGGGAGGTTTTTTTTCCTTTTCTATATAATACTTTATTAAGATATAATTCACATGCATACAATTCAATCTTTTCAAAGTGCACAATTCAATGGTTGCTTAAAACCTCATAGTCAGAGAGTTGGGCAACCATCACCACAATCAATTTTAGAACATTCTGGTTACCCCAAAAAGAAACCCTGTACTCATTAGCTGTCACTCCCCTTTTCTCCCCAACCTCTGCAGCCCTAAGCAATCACTAATCCACTATTTCACTTTATGTATTTGTCTATTCTGGATATTTTATGTAAATGGAAACATACAATATGTGATCTTTTGTGGTGTCTTTCACTTAGCATAATGCTTTCAAGGTCCAGGCATGTCGTAGCATCTATCAGTACTTCATTTCTTTTATTGCCAATTAATAGTCATTTTATTTATGGATATATGGCATTTTATTTATCCATTTGGGACATTTGGGTTTGTTTAACCTTTTTGGCTATTATGAATAATGCTGCTATAAACATCTGTGCATATGTGTTTGTGTGAACATATGTCTTTATTTCCCTTGGATATATACTCAGGAGTGGAATTGCTGGGTCAAATGGTAACTTCATGTTTAACTCTTTCAAGGGACTACCGGACTGCTTTCCAAAGCAGCTGCACTATTTTACATTTCCACAAGCATTGTATGAGGCGTCCAATTTCTCCATATCCCGGCCAACACTTGCTATAATCTGTCCTATTGATTATAGCCATCCTAGTGGGTGTAAAATGGTATCTCATTGTGGTTTTGATTTGCATTTCCCCAATGGCTAACGATGTTGAACATCTTTTCAGATGCCTTTTTCTTTTAAAAATGGGTGAAGAAAGAGTATGTTTGTAAAGGAGATGATGAGGATGTCTGCAGGAGCAGAGCCCTTAAAGAAGGGAAAGGGGATGCCGTCTAGACTGCAAGTCAAGGAATTGACCTTGATAAGGGAAGGGCTACTTCAACCCATGCAACTGGAGTGAAGACTGAAAGGCTTGGTGGATAGTGCAGTTATTGGTGATAGGAAGATGAGAGTGTCCCTATCTGATAGCTTCTATTTTCTCAGTGAAGTATGACTTGAGATCATCAGCTAAAGAGGGTGTTGTGACATTGTGGAAAGTTTGAGGAAAGAGCAAGAAGATAACGAGGCCGTCACTGAGAGGGTGGGAAATCAGACTTTCCAGGTGCACACAGTAGGCATGCCAGACAGCCTTGAATACCCTGATCAGACTAGTGAGCATGAATTTAAAGTGTGCATGTCAGCCTGGTGTCAAATTGTGTCTAGAAACATTTAGCCAATTGGGCACAGATAGCTGTTACTGAGGTTCGGTTAAGGAGAGGGTTTTACCAGGCGGCTATGACACAAGAGAGAAAGGATCAAGGGCATTGAGGGTATTTGCAAGGAAGCAACTGTCAAGCTAGACCAGGAAATCTAAGCAGGACAAGGAGAGAAGCCAACACAGAAAGGGCTGCTGAAGATTGACATGGAGGTCTCAACGTAGTCAAATAATTTGTAGCCAAAAAGGCACTGAAACAAGTGAATGGGGAGGGCAGAAAGTTAGTGGAAATGTTTGAAAGGAAAATTTCAGAGCTGGTGCAGTTCTTGGCGATGGAAGGTCTAAACGACTACAAGAATAAATGGCTGAGGGAGAAGATGTGACTTAATCAGTTGGGCGCCCACTTCCCACATGGAATGTCCGGGGTTCAGTTCCCAGTGCCTTCTGAAAAAGACTAACAAACAACGAGCAGACAGCAAGTAGACATCAAGCAAAAACAACAAGCAGACAATGAGCAAACAACGAGCAGACAGAGAGCAAAAACAAATGAGCAGGGAGCGGATGAGGCTCAAGCAGTTGGGCACCCGCCTCTCATACAGGAATTCCCGGGTTTGGTTCCTGGTACCTCCTAAAGAAGAAACAAACAGACAATGAGCAAAAACAATGAGCACACAATGAGGAAAAACAACTAGCAAACAGATGAGGGAGCCATCTCAGGGGTGTGGGGTGGAGAATAAATGGCTGAGGGAGCAGATGTAGCTCAAGTGGTTGAGTACCTGCTTTCCCATGTACAAGGTCCTGGATTCTGTCCCTGGTACCTCCTAAAAACAAAAACAAACAAACAAACAAGACAACCAACTCCCATTGGGGAGCTAATGTAGCTCAAGTGGTTGAGCACCTGCTTCCCAAGTACGAGGTCCTGGGTTCGAGTTCCGGTACCTCCTAAAAAAAAAAAGAAGAAATGGCTGAAGTGGAGCAGAGGAAAAGCGGTTGGAGGTGAGCAGATGGAGGACCTCAGAGGCCAGGATGTTGGATAAGTCCCCAGGTGATCCTGGAAGGAGTGGACCATCCCACTGTCAATCCTTCTGTGAAGAGATAATGCCCAAGACAGGAAATGAGGCCTGGAAGGGAAATGAGAAGAGTTATGTTTTCCTTTCCTTGGGCCTTAAGAGATGGGGCCCAAGGCTTTGTGAGGGGGTGATGGGTGATGAGCGTGAGGGGGCTGTAAATGATTTCAGAATTCAAATGGGGGGAGGAAAGGATGGCTTCTTCCTGAGTGAAGCAGACGAGGAGGTGGGCGGGGTGGTATCCAATAAGGACACCTGAAGATTCTCTGATCCCCTCAATAGACCAAGGATGTTTATGCTATTTATACATGCACTGTAATACTTCAACCTACGCTGCAGGCAACAACCTTGTTTAATGCCATCTGGTTCTTGCCATCTCTGTGGGGAACTGAGGGGAGAGCCTGTGCCCTCACTTGAAGGAAGGAGTCAGGAGAAGGCGACCACTGAGGATGGCAGCCAAGGGGACTAGCGTGGAGCAAGCAGTGGTTGGAAGCAGGGGGCTAGCTGAGACCCATAGGGCCATCCAGGGAAGAATTCCCGGGACATACTCAGCAACAGATGGGGAAGGAAATCCGGAAGGAAAAACACGTTTCCTGCAGTCGAAGGGGATTAGGATAGGTTTTGCGGTTTGTTTCTAAATGGAAATGCAACGCTTTGTTTGCCCAGATGCCAGTGCAGGCCTGCTTTGGGGTCCCCGCATATACAATTAGCCTGCCCACCACCACAAACACCTGCCCCCTCCCTCCCACACGCTCTTCCAATGGCTTCTTTAGTGGTCTGTTTCCCCACAAGACTGCACCTGACGTTCATTTGCATACCCTTTCCCCACTAGAAGGAACTTGGGGGTTAGAGGAGGACCCTCACCCCTTCCTGATGGCCCACCTCAGATATGGGTGGTGGCTTTGCTTTGTGGCCCTCTGCCCTCTCTGTTTGCACCAGGCAGTTTGATATGTAAGGACCTGAATGTGCAAGGACCTGGATGTGTGAGTACTTGGGTGTACAAGGACCTCAGTGTGTAAGGACCTCAGTGTGTAAGGACCTCAGTGTGTAGAGCTTGGTATGTACGGATCTGGGTGTGCAAGGACCTCAGTGGGCAAGGACCTCGGTGTGTAAGGACCTCAGTGTGTAAAACTTTGGTACGTACGGATCTAGGTGTGCAAGGACCTGGATGTGCAAGAACTTAGATGTGCAAGGACCTGGGTGTGCAAGGATCTCAGTGTGAAAGGACCTAGGTGTGTAGAACCGTGGTGTGTATGGACATGCAAGGACCTTGGAGCGTGAGGACCTGGGCACATACGGACTCCAGGACCCGGGAACTAGGCCTGCCTAACATTTGTGGCTCAGCATTCCACATCGGAGACCAGCAGCAGACAGGGGTGTTCTGTAATGGGGGGCAGGCCCAGGGCCAGGAAGTCGTGTCTGCCCTTCACCATAAACTATCAAACTGCACTTTGGAAAAGTTTATGGCCTTGGCTGAGTTCCAGCCTTCAGAGGGCTGTAAATTATTCCAAAGCTGTCCGTCCTGCTGGCAGGGCCCAGACCACCTTAGATGTGGGTGAAAGGGGGAAGGGAATCACACTGTGAGTATCCCCACCCCCCACCCCTGTGTCTGCCAAAATCAATTGAAAATGAACATCCCGAATGGCCCTGGCAGAGAAAGAAACCACACCGTGGCTGTATGTTTCGCAGTTGGGTTGTTTGGGAGAGATGGCAGGAAAGGAGAGGGAGAAAGAGGGTCCTAATCTATGGAACACTTGGGTGAGACCAGGTCTTTTTTGAACCTCAGCTGGTGGTGCTATCTCATTCTTCCCCTCCTACTCTTGGCGAAAGCTTTTGGCGGCTGGGTCCCTGGGGCTGGGGGCTTTCCTGTCCCCTATTCCAGCTCCATCTGTCCACCAGACGGTCTTGGGGTTCTCACACCCAGCTGCCCCCACCAAGCTGGGAGAGAAAGTCTGAGGCTGTTTGGAAGATTTGCTCAAAGCAGAGCTGAGAGAAAGGAATCCATTGCATATTAACATAGCCAGGAAGAGGGTCGAGGGCTGCAGCCAGAGAGAAGCGCTGCATAAATCTGCATGGCTGATGAAGTCAGGAAAGAAAGGGCTGGAAGCCCTGGGACTGCAGGTCGAGGACAATGGGGGATTGTGAACTCGAGGGGAGGAACACACACAGAGAGAAATACTCTTGTCATTTTGGAATAAGAGGAATTGGGAAAGGCGGGGAGGGGGTAGAGCGGGCAGATGTGATTTTTTAAGCAAGTGAGGAGACAGTGAGGTAATTGTTGGCCAATCAGAGTGAAGGTTGGAATTGGAACAGAGCAAAGAGCATATAAAAGACCCCCGGGGAATTGAGAGTGCCACATTCTTGAACCCTGCTTGAAACTCCGTGAGAGGACAGAGGAGAACTGGAAGGCCAGCGGGAGGCTACGTTTCTCGGTGTTAATATTTGTGTTCTGATTTTCCCTTTGTGCTGTTCTCAGTGTGAGGGACTGTGCCTGCAAAACTGTCCCCATCAGACCGTCCTTTTCCCTTTATGGGGGTGACCTCTCTTCCTGCAGGTCCTTGGCTGCCGGAATCCCATCCTGTAAGGCAAGTTTCTTGGATGAGGCCCCCGTTACCTTGACAGGTGCCCTCCCCTTCCCTCGCCAGCCGGCTTCCATTTCACAAAATGTTGACTCACAGGCAGATGGGATTTCCGAGATCATTCAAGAATGATCTTTCACATCCTTGACAGGTGGCCGTTCAGCCACAGCCTGAGCACTTCCAAAAACAGGGAGCACATTACCTCACACTGCATTCATACTAGTTTTAGGCAGCTTGAATTTTCCGTTAAGTTTTTCTTTTTCAATATTAAGGAAACAATCTATTTCCACCTAACGTCTACCGATTTTACTTAGAGTCACACTGAAAAAATGCAATCTCTTTCCAACATTGTAGTCCTGTAAACATTTTTAGGATTGCTCTCATTTCCCAATAAGTCTTCTGCTTTCCGAATAGTTCCAGTTCCTTCAGCCACATCTCTCGGGAAAAATTTCCTGATCACCTGTCTTCCCAGTTGCTCTCCTCTGATATGCATCAGTTTTTAACTTAGTTATTTCAGTTTTTATTCACTCATATCTCCCACTTTATTCTAAAAGAGAATTGAATGAGCTTTCAAAAACATAAATCATGCAGCAGGATTATAGAAGTAATGAAAATGTTAGCAAAGGGAAAATGAATGCAAGAAATATTGGTCCAAGGTAAGTGCAGTATACAAGTGCATGCCATACAGATCTCTAAAATTTGCTAGACGTGTTCCTAAATTTGCCTTTTGAACTTACTGGCAGCCAAGGCAAAAAGGGAAACATGGGCAGTTATACAATTCCGTTTCTTATTATAACAGCAAACTGGGAGCACAAAGCTATTTGTGGCTCTGGAAATGAAAGAAAGATTTCCCCTGGGTCCTCCTAAAGGAGGACAATTTTCTTACGATAAATATAGTAGCACATTTACTCAAGTTGCTTTCCATAAAGGCATCTCTCAATGTAGACCTAGGTCTTTAACTCCAAAGCCCAATTTCAATAAAAGCATCTGATCCAGTTTGTTAATGTGGCAGTGGATACAATATTTCAGATTCTATCTGACCAAAGAAAATTACAATGAGATATTTCTGCCTGTGTTGAGACACTCTGTTTCTATTAACGCAACCTAAAATTGCATTAGCTTTTGAGGCAGCAACACCACTATATCGACTCTTTGTTAGCATTCTGCTCAAACCTATTCCTGCCATTGTAACAGGAACTGAATTTAAGCCAAGTTGCCTTCATCTTTTACGTGTGCAATTGATTTTTTGAACTGAAGGCCAGACTATTCTGTTTATCACTACAAAATTCCATCTTGTTAGATTTGCCCGTATTTGTTCTATCTTGTTCACAGCCTTTGATTTGGATTATGTCAGCCGATATACCATATTTCATCAAATACAAGTCTCCTTCAATTGTAAGAGGCACCATTTTGTAAAAGTTACTATGAAGAAGAAAGAAGCACTGCTGGTTAAACTATGACATGTAGTTGATCATATGATGCATCTGATTTCAGTGATGTTAAAATGCTCATCTTAGAACTGGTGAACTATGGTATTAATAAACTCCCAAATTCCATCACCTGCAATTTGTTAATTTATCTTCTGTTGCACTATACATTCAACAACCATTTATTAGGTGTGCACAAAATGCAGCCATTGATGAAAATGTTAAACTGACAGGGACCCAGAGAGAGAATCCAGTAGACTTCTACTGGGGAGTGCCCTTGGGCTCTTTTGTTCATTTGTTTGTACATTCATTCATCAAATAAACATTAATTTATTCAGTGAAGGCACAAAGGACCCAGGGTGCAAAGGTGAAGAATACCCAGTGTCTTCAATCCCAATCTGGAATTCAGACCTTAATCCATAATCAGTACTCTCTGGGCTTGCTTATTGAAACCACTCAGAATTCCCTTAGTGGATTGAACTATCATCCACATCAGGATGAAGCTCACTCAGGAAACTGACCCAAGGAGGATAAGGAAGAGGCCAGGACCTGGGTGGGGGGTCTTAGAGGAGGTTATACAGGGGCACATAAGTCACAATGTCTGAAGGGTGGGTTGAGTTCAGGTGTGATCAGGAAAGAGCCGGACTCGGGATTTCCAATCAGGAAGAATTGGCAGCTAGACAAGAGGAGGCTGTCAAAGCTCAGGGGTCAGATTAGGCGGGCAGTTGACATCCAGAGTCTGAGAATGGGCAGCAGGACAAGTCCACCCTCAGGGAGGACGGGTGGCAACTGCAGAATAAGGCACCAAGGACGTCCAGTCCACACTTGGCTTCTGGACAGGGATCAGGGAGCCAGGAGGCTGTTCCGCTAAGGAAGAGGCAGAAACTCTGAATGCTATGCAAAGGCAGTGTTATTCAATCAAATGAGTTTCAAGTTGTATCAATGATTATAACAATTGAGCAATCACGGAAAAGAAGAGTGATTAATTAAAGACATAGGAAAGAATGAAAGTATATACAACCACTCACCAAATCAGGGGAAAACTCAACATCTGAACTCTCATGTGGCCGGGGGTTCCTTTGCAGTCGATCAGAGCCCCGATTGGAAAAACGGTCCCAGGCAGGGCGTGCCCTCCTGGGTGGGGCTCTGACTGGCAGCTTAGGGACCATCCCTTTTAAGGGGTTCCGAACCTCAGAACTCCAATGAGTCTTGCAACTCGTGAGGAATGACCTCATCGAAAGTAACCGAATTCATCCAGCGGGGGGTGGCCAGCCCTCCACAGGAGAGACGCGGTGTCTCGAGGGGTCTTTGTTCTATTCTATGCATGGTACACTGAACAGGAACATAAAGGTTTTCAGCTTTTAGTTCTACAGGGGATACAAACAGGATGTGTAAATATCACGTCTGGTAACTTGCTCCTTCTAAACATTTGTTTTTTAGGTAATGGATGGCAGGGTTGCCTGCGTAACAGCTGTTATACACATTCCAAAGGACAAAGGACAAGTTAATCATTCACAATTCTAGGCTGAAACAGCAGACATTATTGATTAAAGCTTATGAACTCACAATTCTTAATAATAATTTTCTTATAGTACATCAGAGGCATAACCAGTCAATTGAAGAACCAGGTTTCAATATTGTAGACTGCTTTAGTTCCCTGAAATTCCATGGGGGAAGTAGAGATGTGGTGGACAGATGTGGGAAGAGATTTCCTCCTCAGGGGCAGTGAGAGCTCAGACCTGGCCTTGGAGTGGAGCAGGGAGGGCTGGACCCCTGGGCTGCTAACATGCAGCCAAGAAGACTTGGAGAGGAAACGGGAAAAGACAGGAATGACCATAGGT
This sequence comes from Cabassous unicinctus, assembly GCA_029593785.1. Lineage (NCBI taxonomy): Eukaryota > Metazoa > Chordata > Mammalia > Cingulata > Chlamyphoridae > Cabassous > Cabassous unicinctus. The sequence goes on from JAQZBX010019986.1 coordinate 11,468, forward strand.
GCCAGCACCTGCTCCTGAGATGAGATGTGAGCAGGTCACTGAATCTGTGTCCCCTTGTTCAGGAGGCCAACAGAATGTTGAGAGCTGTGACACAGGGAAATCTCAGTCAGGAACTGAACTTGGGAGTCAGGGCAGAATGGGCCGGTGGGTGGCAGGATGGGAGCTCACATCTGTGAGAAGCTGGGGCAGGCAGAGGTGGAGCGGAGGAGGCAGTGAGTCCCCATTTCTCCTTCATCTAAGGCAATCACTCTTTCATCCATGTTTTAAGGTGACCGTTAAGCTTGCAAGGTGTAAGATGGGTGCAGGCTATAGGAAGGGCTTAAGAAAATCAGTGCCTAATGAAGAAGATAAGACACAAACTCAAGTACTTCAGCATTTAGGATTAAGACTTAGGTGGCTACAAGCGAGAAGGTAAGTCAGCAGTGTCCCTCAGTGCTGAGGCCACAGCCTTCCTGCTGGCCTGCTTCTCTCATCTGTTCCTGTCAGGGCCTCCTCTGTGACTCTGTTTAATAATTGGGGATTTTAGTAATGCTTCCATTTGAAATAGATCAAAGGGGGGTGGGGAAGGGCCAAGGACCAAATTTATTGAGCACTTATTACGTTCAAGAGCCCAGGCTAGAGGCCCAGGGCGGTACAAAGATATGATAGACATGGCCTTTATCTGCAGTGACATAACTAGATAGACCTTCTCCCCATGTTTAAAAATGTTAAATCACCCTTAATGGGATGAAAGGGCTACCTCGTTCTTTAGTAAGAGTTAACAAATGAGTTCATAATGATGGCTTGGAATAACAATTGTAAATCCAATGCAGAACATTGATCTATTCCCATGTCAGAGTGAAATAGAAATATAACCACTTTCAACCCATTTCTGAATGGAGCCTGGTGCCATTGAATGAAGTTGGAATGACTTCATTATTTCCCCTTGCTCATTTATTCAACAGGTTCATGTGACTTGGTAGTGTCCTGTCATTTTGAAGGAAATTATTTACAAACACTGCTTCCCTCCAGTTTGGGGTTTTTCATTTTAAGAGGAAAAAGATACAAGACCTAATGAAGTGGTGAATTGAAATACAAGCTTTAAAAGAGTAGGGATTCTTATAGTTACATTAAGATCTTCCTATTCATCGGTAAGCCTGAAACACCTGAAGCATCTTCTCTGCTGGGTCAAAACTTCTATTGAAACATGGTAATAGGGCCAGATTTGGAGTTTTGTACTTTTCTGGGAGGGCAGGCACAGGTCCCCAGCCCTAGAGAATCTTCACTGGGATCTCACAAAATTTGGCTCAGTCAGTAGTGATGGCAGTAACATTAATGGCAGGAATTTTTTGGACATCTATGTGGGGTCAGGCACTGCTCCAGACATCGTAAATGCAGGAATAAATAACAGCAGGCAACGTTTGATTGCTCGGTATTGTTCTAAGCACTTCCCATGCAATAACGCATTCAGTCTTCACAACAACCCCATGGGATAAGTATTATTACCTTCCCCTGTAACTTGCCCAGACCCAGGCTAGAGTTAATATATATATAGCTTGAAATCAAACTGACTCCAGAAACTCCACTCTCAGCCAGTGATTTTGAAAGTCTTAAAATCACCTTTTTCTTTGCCAGGTTTTCCATTCCCAACCCAGAGCTCTAATTTGAGAGGGCAGTGTGATGAGAGGATTGTCTTATCCACGTTTTCAGAGCCTAGTCCATGCCTTCGCTTTGTAGCAGATATAAAAATCGCCAACCGGATCATTTTCCTAACTTACTCTGCTGCAGCAGTTTGATATTGTTTATGAATTCCAAAAATAGATATTGGATTATGTTTGTAAACTGGTCTGTTCCTCTGGGCATATTATATTGTATTGGATTCAGAGGTTTTACTCTTACTTGATTAAATTATGATTAAGGCTTTGATTGGGTCACGTCAGTAAGACGTTTAGTCCTCGGCCCCCTTGGTGGGTGGGGACTCACAGAGAAAAATGACATGGCAGAAGAGAAAGTTGGAGTTTTAATGCTGGAGCCCCGGGAAGTAAATACACAGAGAAGCAGATATGTAAGACAAGAGAGAAGGCTCCATTAGACATGGCAGAGGCCCCAGGAAGACGAGCCATTTGCCTGACAGTTTACAGATGGCCTTGTGGAGAGAGCAGAGCAGCTGAGCCCGGAGAGAAATGAGTCCAGTGAGAGAGACGAGACTTATCCAAGCCTACCTCTGATATTGGAAGAAGTTGGGACCACAGAGCCTTAAGACGAAGAGGAAGCCTGAACCCTCGCAGACATTGCCCACCATCTTGCATCAATATGTGGTAACAGACTCTGGGTGAGAAAGTACCTCTTATGATACCTTGAGTTGGACTCTTTAGGGCCTTGTGACTGTAAGCTTCTACCCCAAATAAATACCCTTTATAAAAACTATTTCTGGTATTTTGCATCAGCACCCCTTTCGCTGACTTAATAGTATCAATGAAGGAGTTGAAAGCCAGAGGGGTCATAGGATCCCAGGAATTGAAAGGATGGGGTATCAAGGGTCAGCATTGGAAAGGAGGCAGAAACATACAGGTCCTGTTGGAATGTCCTTGGCTTCTTTTGTTTTTCTTTTCTGATTTAGATACTGTCCTCCTTCCAGACCTATCACACTAAAGATGCTAGACAGCAAACTAGGACAGAGATGGAACCCACTGAGCTTGTTCTTTCCCTGCTCCTTCCCCAGGAGTGCTGACATTTGGAAGTCATACTCCCTTGATAAACAACAAAATAATAAACAACACATGACGTGTAAAGTGTTAGTGGCCTTATGTAATGGGGCATGATTGGCTGGGGCTTAGACAGCTTTGAGAGCAGTAGTTAGATGCTATCCTGCTCCCGACACAACCATGGGCATTTGGACCTCCCTATGTCTGTCTTTGTATCTATTAATTTATTTTGGTATGGGAAAGTCATCAGAAGATTGGGACCTTGACCCCTCCTCCCATCCCATCCCACTTTGAGGTTCAAAAATATTAACGTGTGTTGATGGACTGGGGTGGCCCTGATAGAAGCTCGAGTAAAGGAATAAACTATGGTGGCTCCTGAAGATAAACACATCTCCAGGGAGGGGATGTTCTGGACCTAGATACTAGAACCTACCCTGTCCCAGTATGCCTAGGAGGAAATAACTACAGTATCTGCAAATTGAAAAAATAACACCTGAACTGTGCAGAATGTGGGCATTGGTAACTGACAGCATGAAGTTCGAGTCATAGTTCTGTGCGTCTTTTGCCAAACTACCTACTCCCCTCTAATCTTCACCTATAAATAAGAGTGATAAAAATAATGTATCTGCCTCATAAGTTGTTATGACAAATCAATATGAAACAATTAATGTAAAGCGCTGAGTACCATATCTGGCACATAGTAAAGGCTCACTAAATGTTATATGTAAAACCACTAAGCATGCATATCTCACCAAAGATCTGAATCACTTGGAATTTTGTCCATTTCATTGTGGGACTCTCCTACTTGACCTGAGGTCTGAGGTCTTCATTGTATCTTGAGGATCTGTCTTCATCCTGAAGAGGTGGCCAATTCCTGCCCCAGAGGCTATGCAAACAAGAGAGTCCTAGGAGAGGTATATAGAGGTGCCCAGCTGAGCTCCATCTCCACACTTGTGCCTACCACCAGGGTGAAATGGTGGCATGGGAAGCAAATGAGACCAGGGAGGACGCAGAGTGATCAGCTGACCGGCCTCACATGCCCAAGCCCCTCTGGTGTAGGGTGAATGCAAGTTCCACTTTCCCAGCAGGGGGCAGCAGGTTATCAGGACAGGTATAACAGATATACCACATAATGCAAGTGTGAAAAATAGGGTGGTGTATTGCTCAAGGTTCTCTAGGGAAACAGAACCAACATGAGATATCTGTAAATAGTATGCAATTTTATAAAATTGTCTCATTTGACCGTGGGGATACACAAGTCCAAATTCCATAGGGCAGGCTGCAAAACAGGGACTCAGATGAAGGTCCTTGTTGAATTTCCCAGGAGACACTGGCTTTCTGAAGTAGAGCTGGGAATTCTCTCTCTGAAGGCTGAAATCACTTGCCCTTTGAGGCCTTCACCTGACTGGATGAGACCTCACTCATTGCTGATGGCAATCTCCTCAGTCAATTGTAGGTATAACCAGCCACCTATGCAATCAACTCACTGATGATTAAAGTCCATGAAATACCCTTGTATTATAATTAGCCCAGTGCTTGCTTGACCAAACAACTGGGCACCATTACCTGGCTGAGCTGACACATTAGCCTCACCATCACACAGTTCTAGTCATTCATTTTCACATTGATATAATATTTCATTGAATGAATATACTACAGTATATTTACCCTTCTAATGCTGATGGACTTTGCATTGTTTCCAGTTTTTGCTGCTAGAATCATGGTTTTGTTCATGGCTCCTGGTATACCTGATATAATGATAAAAGGAGATAATGCAAAAAGAAGGACAATTGGGAATATCAGCCATAAACTCAGTGTTATTACTATTGGGAGGATGTGGGAAGTAAAAGTAGGGAGGGAAGAATTGGTGTAAGAGAGCTAAATCTTCATCTGTCAGAGCAGTAAATAAATAGGTAATGCCTAAAATTTTGAAATTGAAGAATAAACATAATATTGGATGTAAGTATCTAAATCAATAGCTAATAAAGTTAGTAGTGGTTGCCTTTGAGCTGTGAGCAGGAGGGTAGAACACTGAGGGCCAGGGAATTGGGTTGTCTCATTATCAGTCTTTTGATACTATTTATTTTTTAAATAATATACACGTATTATTTTGGTTAAGAAATAAACATATTAGAAGAGTTATGGGAAGATGGCATTGGTGTAGGCAATCAGGGCTCAACTGTCTCATGGAAGGTGTCTGAGGTACCTGCTTTGGGAGTCAGCACACCAGGACAGTGCTACGCAACTCCCAGGAGGGCGAGGGACAGACAGACAAAAAACCCAAAATGACAACTGTGCATTACTAACCCCCCACAGTAGCCAGTAAAGGCACCCATCCACCACTCACAAGATGTGTAGCCTGGATAAAACCCCAGGCCCACTGCAGCTGTTTGAGAGGAACAGACTTCTTCCTCCTGGAAAGAGAGAGGGTGTGGCAGAGGGCAGAGAGTGGTTTCTCTTCAGTGAATTTGGCCAGCAGAGCCAACTTTGAACCTCAGCTCTGGCCAGACCAGAAACATGGGCAAATGGAGGTTGAAAGAAACACCTCCATGGAAAGGTTTGACAATGAGCACCATCTGTTAGCCAGCCAGAATACTGCAAGGTCTCTCTTAGCCTGAACTCCTGGGAGAAAATCTGTGCCCTGTTAGTGAGTCTCTGGCCTGATTTTGATAACTTAAGATGGGCAATTTTAAAGAGTCAAAGTAAGTTGAACCAAAAATCAAAGAAGAACCATGAAGAATAACTCACTAGGCAAGAGAAAGAAATTGACCATCAGAGTAAACTTGCCAACATATTCAGATGCCTAGACATCAACAAAAATTTACAAGCCATACTAGGAAACAGGAAGATTGGCCCAGCCAAAGGAACAAACCAAATAACCTGATAAGATATAGGATTTAAGACAACTGATGAATAATAATCACACAAATCTCCTAAATCAATTCAAAGAATTGAAGGAAAATATGACTAAAGATATAAAGGATATTAAGAAGACACTGGGTGAGCATAAAGAACTGTTTGAAAGCCTGCAAAGAAAAATAACAAGCTTATGGAAATGAAAGACACAATAGATGCGATTGAAAAATACATTAGAGGCACATAACAGCAGATTTGAATTGATCAAAGACAGAATTAGTGGTATGTAATCTGAACTTGAATGGACAGGAGAACAGAAAGAAAAGAATGGAAAAATAGGACAGAGTCTCAGGGAATTGAATGACAACATGAAACACACAAACATTTGCATTATTGGTGTCCCAGAAGGAGAAGAGAATGGAAAAGGGGCAGAAAGAATATTTGAGGAAATAATGACTTAAAACTTCCCAATCCTTATGACAATGCACCCCAAACAAAATAAAATAAATCCAAATAACTCTACTCTGAGACACCTACTATTCCGAATGACAGATATCAGAGATAAAGAGTGGATTCTGAAAGCAGCAAGAGAAAAGCAAAGCATCACATACAAGAGAACCTTAATAAGATTAAGTGCCAAACTCTCATCAGAAACCATGGAGGTGATCCATTTTTGTTCAGAGGCCTGGGGGGAAAAAAAGAAAGCATGGAGGCGAGAAGAAAGTGGTATAATGAATTTAAGGTACTGAAAGAGAAAAACTGCCAGCCAAGAATTCTTTATCTGGCAAAACGTTCCTTTCAAAATGAGGGTGAGTTTAAAGTCTTCAGGACAAACAAAAACTGAGAGAGCATATTACCAAAAGACCAGAATTATAATAGATACTAAAGGGTGTGCTGCAGGGAAATGGGTGTGGCTCAATGGATAGAGCTCCCGTTTACCATATGGGAGGCCCCGGGTTCGCTTCCTGGGGCCTCCTTGTGAGGGCAGGCCGGCCGGCCTGCGCGGCGTGGTGGGCTGATGCAGCAAGACCTCACAGCAGGAAGCGGGTGTGGCTCAATCGATAGAGCCCCCGTTTACCATGCGGGAGGCCCCGGGTTCGCTTCCAGGGGCCTCCTTGTGAGAGCAGGCCGGCTGCGCGGCGCGGTGGGCTGATGCAGCAGGACCTCACAGCAAGGGGGAGATAAGCAGACACAGAAGACACACACAGCGAATGGACACAGTAAAAAATACAAGCAGCAAGGGGGGCATAAATAAATAAATAAATAAATCTTTAAAGGGTGTGCTGCAGCCTGAAAGTAAAAAACAGGGGCAACAGACTTGGAGAAGAGTGTAGGCATGACGACTATTAGGAAGCGTAAATTAAAGGGTAAAAGACAATGGTAAGATAAGACAACAGAAAGCCAAAGGACAAAGTGGACAAAGTAAGTAATGCTTTCACAGTAATAACATCGAATGTTAGTGACTTAAACTCCCCAATTAAAAGACATAGACTGAGAGAATGGATAAAAAATTATTAGCCATCTATATATTGTCTTCAAGAGACTCACCTCAGATGTAAGGGCACAACCGGGTTGAAAGGGAAAGGTTGGCAAAAGATATTCCATGCAAATAGTAACCAAAAAGGTCAGGAATAGTGATACTAATGTCATGCAAAATAGATTTTTAAATGCAAAACTATTATAAGGGATGAAGAAGGTCATTATATATTAATAAAAGGGGCAATTCATCAAGAAGAAATAACTATAATAAATATTTATGTACCTAATCTGGGTGTCCCAAGATATATGAGGCACATCCTGGCAAAAGTGAAGGGAGAAAGAGATGTCTGTACAATAATAGTTGGAGACTTCAATACACAACCCACAGCATTGGATAGAACATCTAGGCAGAGGCTAAATAAAAAGAAAGCTTGAATAATATGATAAATGAACTAGACCTAACAGACATTTATAGACTATTATGCCCCCAAACTTCAGGATATACATTCTTTCAAGCACTCATGGATTCTTCTCCAGGATAGACCATATGTTGGTTCACAAGAAAGGTCTCAATAAATTTTAAAAAATTGAAATTGCACAAAGCACTTTCTGTAATCATAATAGAATAAAGTTGGAAATAAATAACAGATGGGAAAAGGGAAAATTCACAAATATATGGAGATTAAACAACACATTCTTAAATAATAAGTGGGCCAAAAAAGAAATTGCAAGAGAATTCAATAAATATCTTGAGATGAATGAAACAAGTATAAAACATATCAAAACAAATGGGAGTGGAGTGAGTGTAGCTCAGTGGTTGAGCACATGCTTTACATGTATGAAGTCCTAGGTTCAATCCCTGGTTCCAACTAAAAATTAAAAAAAAAAATTAAAAGTATGGGGTATGGGACACCGCAAAGGCAGTGCTGAGCAGGAAATTTACAGCCCTCAATGCTTACATTAAACAAAGAAGAAAGAGCAAAAATCAAACACATAACTGCACACCTAGAGGAACTAGAAAAAGAACAGCAAACTATTCCCAAATCAAGCCAGGAAAGAAATAATAAAGATCAGGGCAGAAATAAATGAAATTGAGAGTAAAAAACAATAGAGAGAATCAACAAAACCAAAAGTTGGTTCTTTGAGAAGATCAACAAAATTGACAAACCCTTAGTAAGACTGACAAAGAAAAAAGAGAGAAGATGCAAATAAAATCAGAAATGAGAGGAGAAATATTACCATTGACCCCACAGAAATAAGAGAAATCATATGAGGATACTATGAACATCTGTATGCAAAAAAAATTAAACAACTTAACAAAATGGAAAAATTCCTAGAAACACACAAACAACGTACACTGACCCTACAAGAAATAGAAGACCTCGACATACTGATCACAAGTGAAGAGATTGAAAAAGTCATCAAAAACCTCCCAAGGATGAAAATCCCAGGACCAGATGGCTTCACAGGTGAATTCTACCAATCATTCAAAGACGTTCTAATACCAATCTTGCTCAAGCTCTTCCAAAAAATTAAACAAGAAGGAACTCCACCAAATTCATTCTATGAAGCCAATATCACCCTAATACCAAAACCAGATAAAAATACAACAAAAAAAGAAAATTACAGACCAAGTTCTCTAATGAATATAGATGCAAAAATCCTCAACAAAATACTTGCAAACCAAATCCAAAAGCACAGGAAAAGAATTATATACCACGATCAAGTGGCTTTTATCCAAGGTATGCAAGGGTTTTTCAACACAAGAAAATCAATTAGTGTAATAAACCACATTAATAAATTGAAGAAGAAAAATCACATGATCCTTTCGAATGATGTAGAAAAGGCATTTGACAAAATACAGCATCCTTTCTTGATAAAAACACTCTAAAGGATAGGAATAGATGGAAGCTTTCTCAATATGGCAATGTGCATATATGAAAAAACCTACAGCTAGCATCATACTCAATGGTGAAAGACTGAAAGCTTTACCCCTGAGATCAGGAACAAGACAAGGATGCCCACTGTCACCATTGTTATTCAATACTGTGCTAGAAATTCTAGCTAGAGCAGTTAGGCTAGGTGAAGAAATAAAAGGCACCCAAATAGAAAAGGAAGAAGTAAAACTTGGACTATTCGCTGATGTCATGATCTTATATCTAGAAAACCCTGAGAAATACATAATAAAGCTACTAGAACCAATAAATGAGTTCAGCAAAGTGGCAGGAATCAGATTAATACACAAAAATCAGTAACGTTTCCATACATTACTGATGATCAATCTGAGGAGGAAATCAGGAAAAAAAAACACCTTCATTTATAATAGCAACTAAAAGAATTAAATATTTAGGAATAAACTTAACTGAAGACATAAAGATCCTGTATTCAGAAAACTACAAAACGTTGCTAAAAGAAACCAATGAATACTTAAATAAACCGAAGGACACTGTGGGTTCATGGATGGAAGACTAAGTATCGTTAAGATGTCAATTCTACCCAAACTGATTTGCAGATTCAATGCAATCCCAATAAAAATCCCAAAAGCCTATTTTGCAGAAATTGAAAAGCCAATGACAAACTTATCTGGAAGGTAACATGCCATGAACAGACAAATATGTCTTAAAAGAGAAGAATGAAACTGGAGGACTCTCACTTCCTGACTCTAAAGCATATTACTTAGCTACAGTGGTAAAAGCAGCATGATACTGGCGTAAAGACAGACAGATTGACCAATGGAATTGAATCGAGAACTCAGAAATAGACCCTCACATCTACGGTCAAGTGATTTTTGACAAGGCTATCAAACCCACCCAACTGGGCCAGAACAGTTTATTCAACAAATGGTGCTGGGAGAACTGGATATCCATAGCTAAAAGAAAGAAAGAAGACCCGTATCTCACATCTTAAATAAAAATTAACTCAAAATGGCTCAAAGATCTAAATATAAAAGCTCTAACCATAAAACTCCTAGAAGAAAATGTAGGGAAAACATCTTTAAGATCTGGTTTTAGGTGGTAGTTTCTTAAACTTTACACCCAAAGCACAAGCAACAAAAGAAAAACATACATAAATGGGACCTCCTCAAAATGAAACACCTTTGGTCTTCAAAAGACTTTGTCAAGAAAGTAAAAATGCATCCAACTCAATGGGAAAAAATATTTGGAAACTGCATACCCGATAAGAGTTTGATATCCATGTTACATAAAGAGATCACACAACTCAATGATAAAAAGACAAACAACACAATTTAAAAATGAGCAAAAGACTTGAATAGACATTTTTCCAAAGAGGAGCTACAAACGGCCAAAATGCACGTGAAAAAAATGCCCAATATCGCTAGCTATTAAGGAGGTGCGGATCAAAATTACAATGAGATATCATTTCACATCTCATAGAATGGCTATTATTTAAAAAGCAGAAAACTACAAGTGCTGGAAAGGATGTGGAGAAATAGGAACACTCCTTCACTGTTGGTGGGAACGTCAAATGGTGCAGCCTCTGTGGAAGACAGTTTGTCAGTACCTCAAGAAGCTGAATATAGAATTGCTGTATTATCCAGCAATCCTGTTACTAGGAATATATTCAGAAGAACTGAAAGCAAGGATGCGAACTGACATTTGCACACCAATGTTCATAGCAGCATTATTCACAATTGCTAAAATATGGAACCAGCCTAAGTGTCCATCAACCAATGAATGCATATACAAAATGGGGTATATACACATGGTGGAATACTATTCAGCTGTAAGAAGAAATGAACTCGGGATGCATATGACAACATGGATGAACATTGAGGATATTATGTTGAGTGAAATAAGCCAGATACAAAGTACAAATATTGTATGGTCTCATTAATACAAACTAGATACGATGAGTAAACTCACAGAGGTAAACTCTAGAGTATAGGTTACTAGGAAATAGAATGTGGGTTGAGAATGGGGGTTGATGTTTAATATAAGTAGCATTATTAATAAGGTTAATTGCAAAAGTGTGAAAATGAAGAGTTGAGAGCAACACATAATGGGTATAACTAACACTACTGATTTATAAATGTGATTGTGGCTGAAAGGAGTAGTCTGTGGACATAAATGTCAATTGAAAGGAAACTAGAGAATAATGTAGGAAATGTATAACAGTGATTTCGGTGGTGGATGAAGATTGTGGTTAATAGTATAAATATAAGAATGTTCTTTTCTTTACAAAGTGCTAAGAATATTATGTTACATAGGAAAGTTACAATGAATGTAACTTATGGACTGTGGTTAACAGTAATATTATAATATTTCACAGCAGTAGCAAGAAGATATTATTTCAATACTAAAAGACAACAATGGGGAGGTATAAGGGGGTATGGGATTTTTCCTTTTGGAGTAATGAAAACATTCTAAAATTGACTGAGGGGGTGACAGCACAACTCTGTGATGAAAATGAGAGCCACTGAATGTACTCGCTGAGTGAATTGTACAAAGCCTGGGACTGTATAACACAGGGAATCCAGTGGTGGATGATGGACTGTGGTTAACAGGACAAATATGAGAACACTTTCTCGTGAATGATAACAAATATATAATACTAACATAGGATGTTAATAATTGGGTGGGTTGGGGGAAAATACACCATATTTAAGATATGGGATATAGTTAGTAGTAATATTTTGATGATGCTCTTTCATAGTTTGTAACAAATATTTCAGAAGAATGCATGGTGGCAGTGGGGAGATGTATGGGAGCTTTGTATGATGATATGTATGTTTGTTTTGTAAATTTTACTACACATTTATTGTTTATGTATGTTCATGTATGAGTGGCATACTTCAATAAAATTTTATTAAAAAAAATAAGCATAATATTTAGAGCTGTCTAATCTGTGGGAAGAAAAAAAAATCTGTGGAAAGAAGAGTATTCTCCTACATTGGTGGTAGGAGTGTATATTGAGACAAATTTTCTGAAAAATATTGTGATAACTTCCATCAAGAGCCTTAAAATAGTCATAGCCCATGATGAGGTAAGACTGTGGACTTGATCCAGAGGTGCATAGTGGGGGTAGCCACAGCATTTTCTTTAAATTCAGTTCAATTTTCGTAGCAAGACTGAACAATTTTAAATCCCTTGCATGCGTGCATAGCTCATCAGTGATTGTACATACAGGCCCACTCCTAGGGACAGCTGTGCTCACCTCTTCCTGCTTTGTGCCTTGAGTAAAGGCTACTGACCCTAAATTTCTGAAGCACACCCAAGATAAATTACACTCTATTTGTCATTATAAATTACCTTCATTGTGTGTACATTTTTACTGTATTTGAGACAAGTTTTGTGTGTGGCTAGTTAATTTTGCAGAATGTGCTATATCATTGAATGGAACTAAAGTCTGTGACAGTGGACATAGCTGCTGGACCATTCCATTTTATATGTAAAGAAATCTGGAATAATGATTTTCAAACCATACGACATGTGGTTATGATTTTCTTAGCATTTCTTTGTAAAGAATTAAAATATAAACTAGTTGGTGTATAATAAAAAGTAATGAGATTCAAAAGCAAATATTCTAGGAATGAATCCTTAGGGGAAAACTAGAAATGCGGACCAAATTTTTTATATGAAGCTGCATAGCACAATGTTATTTGTAACAGCAAAATGTTAGAACACAGCTTAAATATCCAAAAATTGGGAAATTGCTAAATGAATGTACAGCTTATACAATAAAATGTTATACGACTTTTAAAAGTGTTTATGAAGAATTTTAATTATGTGGAGACATGCCTACAAAATGTTAAGTGAAAAAAGCAGGGTACACAACTAGCTAAAAGGCCTTATCTCAAATAAGTGCAGAAAAAAGACTGGAAGAAAATATACTAACATAGTAACACTAGTTATCTCTGGGATTACGATAAATTTTATTTTCTACTCAATTCTCCTCAGTTTTCTAATTTTTCTTCAATTAGCACATATTACTTTTTTGTTTTTTTAGGAAGTACTGGGGGTTGAACCCTGGACCTTGAACCATGGGAAGGAGGCGCTCAACCACTGAGCAACATCTGCTCTCCAGCACATATTACTTTTATTAGCAGAAAGCACATTGTTATTATTTTTAAATTACTTTGAAAGAAATGGAAATACTCTTAAGTAAAAAGTATTTTGCTGTAGAGCAAAACCTGCTATGGTGCAGCTAAGACGAGTTGAAGGTTGCCCATTACATGTTTCAAGCCTTCCTGGAACTGCTGAATGTTGATTTCCCACTTTACAGTCAGCTAGAGATTAGGAATGGAACAAAATACAAAAGCAAGGTTTCGCTTTGCATAATCATTTAGCTCATCAAGGCCTTGGAACATGCATTCATTTTTACCCACAAGCTCTTGGAGGCAGTGACATTTGTTGTCCTTTTCATGTGTCTGAATCTGTAAAGCTGACCCATAAGAATCTATGAATTCTTAGACAATTTTTTTTTTAAGATTTATTTATTTATCCCCTCCCCCCCACCCTTGCTGCTTGTGCTCGCTGTGTCCATTTGCTGTGTGTTTTTCTGTGTCTGTCTCCCTTTGTTGTGTCACCGTGCTGAGCCGCGTGGGCCGTCAGCTCACCGTGCCAGGCCAGCTTGCCTTCACCAGGAGGCCCCGGGAATCGAACCCAGGGCCTCCCATATGGTAAACAGGAGCCCAACCAATTGAGCCACATCTTTTTCCCCTTAGAGTATTGATCTTACATTTCAGGTAACAATAAACAAGTGAATGACGGTACTTTCATTTATGGCTATTTAGGCCAACCAGCTAGGCTTAGCCTGTTTGTTGATTTTAAAAAGTTAACAAACAAGACATTATATCTTTGAGAGTCATTTTTTAAATCTTTTTCCTAATAAAAAGTAGCTTTTCATCAAAATGCACAATCAAAATATTCCATCCCTCATTAATAATATACAATGTAACAGTTCTCAAACCTTAGCATTGTTAATCATCTGAGGAATGTTTTAAAATGCAGATTTCTTGACCCAAGCTGCAAAGAGTCTGATGCAGCAAATCTAAGCTGGACTCAAGACTCTGCATTTTCAACAAACACCATAAATTGATTTTGATGCTTGTGTGTCTGGGACCAATTGTTGATGGTTATAGAGCAAGGTTTAAAAGAAAAACACATCCATGGACACAAATAAAATACATTCCAAACTAAAAAATATTTGTTATTAATCACTGCTTAATGTAGCTAGTTTTCTTTATTATAGTTTATAAATAAATATTTAAACTTCCAGGGAAAGAATGGTGGGTTAAGCATGGGGCATTGAAGCATATATTAATCTCCCCCAAACCTCAATAAAATGTCAGCAGAAGGCACTAGAGTGACACTACAAGGTGACAGCAGCAGGAAAGCCTTTACTTCCTTCTGGTCTGGCCCTTCTTCCATTCTACTCAGTGAGGGAGCCAGGGGGTTGACTGTGGGAGGCCCAGTGGTGCTAGCCTTAGAGGCTCTGACAGACCAGCTCCAGCCACACGCAGGCTGTGCGCTCTCTACTTGGCAGCCACGTCCATGGCAGCTCCAGCTCTGCCCTTAGGAAAATGGTCTCCCTCTCTGGTGGCCACTTCCACAGCAGCTACAGCCCATCCTCACCCTCTGAACTGGTAGGCCACTTGGACAGATCATCTGTTGTCTGTGCCCTCTGGAGGTTCTTTGCCACTTGCAGGCTGTGTGTTCCTGTAGGTGCCACACCCTCATTGAGGAGATCTAAATTTCAACCTTGTGTATGGGATGCCTTTTTTTTTTTCTTTTAGGAGGTACTGGGCATTGAACCCAGAACCTCGTACATGGGAAGCAGGGGCTCAACCACTGAGCTACATCTGCTCCTCAAGTGATGTCTCTCTTAGTCCTTGTTCCTTTATTGCCCATTATTCCCCAGTGTAGAGGTAGTAGTTCCCCCCGCCACTAGCTACTTCTGGAGCCCTTAGACTCCCCCCCCCCCCCCCTTTAAATCCCTAGATAACCACTTTTTGCTATTTAACAATTCTTTATATTAACATTTCCTCTCTTCAAATTACTAGGTTGGCTTCTGTCTTTTGCTATAGCGCAAGGGCTTGAAATGCGGCTTAAGAGAAAATACTCATTTTTAAAGAAGAGATTCACAGTTTCCTTCTTTCCTCAACTCCCAAAACACTAGCCTCCAGCATTATAAGCCCAAGGCAGGAAGATTTCTCCTTGGAAAAACTGACTGACTCAAGAGAAAAGGCCTACAACACAAACACTTTGAGGTTCCCCAACAAAATGTCCAGGCTCCCTCTTGCTAGCCCTGGAGTGAAGTCCATTGATTAACAAGCACCATGTATGCACATAACCAGGTTTTTAGTTCCTGACTCATAAATATGAATAGATAACTAAAAATCTCCAGGCATCTGAGGAAGGTTTCCACCATGAAAGACAGTTTTAGTAATAACATTTTAGTAACAAAAAAATCAGAAAAAAATCAGAGATAATGCAGAAAATAGAGGAAAACTCTTTAAAAAACATTCTGGAATTAGTATTATTTGAGGCATTGTTAGGGGTTGCATCTAATAAGGTAAAACAGAAAACTGCAAAATGAGCATTCAGACAATGAGAAAAAGCTTTTGAAAATTAAAAATATGATAATCCAAACTAAAAACTGAAAAAAAAAAAACCTCAATAGAAGAGTAGAAGAAAGTTAAGGAAATTCCCCAGAAATTAACAAAATGACAGACATATGGAAAAAATAATCCCCCAAATTACAAAAATAAGTGCATCAACCCAGGGGGTCTAATATTTGACTAAAAAGTATTCTAGAAAGAAACAGCAGAGAAATGGGATAAGACAATTTTCAAGAAAACAATACAAGAAAATCTCTTCAGCCTGAAGGACATGAATTTCCAGATTGAAAAGGCCCCTCTGAGGTCCCCGAGCAATGATATCAAGACACATAATTGTAAAGTTTTAGACAATTAAATAAAATAGAGGATTCTAAAAATCAGAAAGCCATTAGACTTCTAATAAGCAGTGGAGGAATGCCTTCACGGTTCTGAGGAGAAATGATTACCAACTTAGAATTCTACACTCAGTCAAACTACCAGTCAAGTGTGAGGGTTAAACACATTTCCAGACAAACAAATCTCAAATATTTCACTCCCTTGCTTTCTAGGAGGCTAACAGAATTCCCAAGATGACACATCTACAGCAGGAGGGGAGAACAAAGAATCCCAGGAGGGATGTCTAAAAAAGAAAGGAAAATGATGGATTACCTTATATGTTTATCTTGCTGAGCGAAGTTTTAAAACTTTGATAGAGAGTTTGGGGGAAGAGTTGGTGGTAGAGCAAACAAACATATGAAGCAGTTATTTCCAGGACATTTTTAAAAAGTTATATGAAAAAGAAAATTAAAGGTCCATAATGCAACAGCAACAACAACAAAAAAAACAAGCAACGCAATACAAAAATGGGCTTGAATAGACATTTCTCCAAAGAATATACAAATGGCCAGTAATAAAAGATGCTCAACATCATTAGCCGCTAGTGAAAGGCAAATCTAAATCACAATGAGAAACATTTCACACCCACAAGGATGGCTATTATTTTAAAGACAGAAAATGAGTGTGGAGTATTCCAAGCAAATTTTAAACATTTCTCTCACACAGTTTTTATTTTTCATTTATTTATTTTTTTAGGAGGTACCAGGGATTGAACCTGGACCTCATATATGCAAAGCAGGCACTCAACCACTGAGCTACACCTGCTCCCTTCACATAATTGGTTTTAACCACATGGAAATTCCTGCTACTCTTCACAAGTGGGCCTCAATAAGAGGCCATGCAGCTTCCCCAGATCTGAGTAAAACTCTTTGAAGTGTCTGTACCATGTCAAGGCAGGGAGGAATCACCATCCATAGATGTCTCAAGTTAACACAGATTCTTCCTTCTTTGATTAACTGTGAAATGGGAATGATACTTTTGTATCAATTAGGGCTTAAAGCTGCAAGCAACAGAAACAGACCCTGGCTTAGCTGAGCAGAAAGGAATTTGTCAAAACGATATTGTGTAGTTCAGAGACTCACTGCCAGAGTTGGGCAAACTAGCCGAGCTGAGACCCAGGCAGGAATAATTCCCCAAGTGATGTAGCAGGACTGGTCTGGTCAGGATACTGCTGCCACTTTTCCAAACACTTGTGCCGTCAGTCCTGCTGGGATCATAGCCCCGGCAACTCAAGATTGCTGCAACTACTAGCCCTGCCAGGTAGAACTTGCCCTGCTCCCCACAATCCCTATCTCTTCGCTTCATGGCTCCCATTTCAAAATTTTAGCTGCAAGGGAGGCTGGGAACGCAAGTATTTGATATTCCACCACATATAGTAGGAGCTCTGATTCTTACTGAGACTCATAAGTGAGTAGTGCTCGCCCTCACATCCCCCCACCGCTGTAGACAGAGAGGAAGTTCAGATGCTTAGATGCTGGTCTGACCAAAAGAATGAGAAAGAGAGAGAGAGAAGGATTTCTATTTGTGGGATATTTTCTATACCATAGTACATTCTGAGGATAACATGAAATAATGAATATGAAAGTATCCTAGCAAATGTAAAATGATATGTGCCATCATACATGTCATTTTATCACACAGTTTCCGAGCTCTGCAGATCTACTATTCAATGGCAATTATTTACACAGAGAGTGCTTCTATGATGATATAGTTAGGGTGGCAGAACCCCAAAGACTTCATAACTAAATTATATTGAGTGGTTTTCAAATATTTTTATTAGCAATAAACACTTTTTATAAATTTTTAAATCTTGGTCAGAACTTCTAATATTTTACTGGTTTACTTTTCTGTTCAGATTTGTACCATTTACTTATTACAAAGTCTATTAGTCAAAAATGAGGTCATTTTGATGAGCACAATAACTTCAAATCAGAGGTAATGAAAAACAGTTTGAA
This sequence comes from Cabassous unicinctus, assembly GCA_029593785.1. Taxonomy (NCBI): domain Eukaryota; kingdom Metazoa; phylum Chordata; class Mammalia; order Cingulata; family Chlamyphoridae; genus Cabassous; species Cabassous unicinctus. The sequence continues at coordinate 29,398 of JAQZBX010019986.1, forward strand.
TCATATGTTAGCCAGCTGATATCTGTGTTTTGAAGACATACCACTGAGAAAATACTAATTAAACAGAATAGAAGGGATGAAACATCAGTTTTAAAAAAAAAAAAAAATAGCTTATCTTAAACCTGACAATACTCCTCGATTAACTGCTCTACAAGTTTTAAAAGGGAATAGAAGAGTGTCTTGTGTTTGTTTCAAAGTTGAATCATTAACAATATCTAATAACTGCTGTCATTACTTAATTGGCTATTATTTTACGTGGATGGCAAGAATAAATGGGGTCTTCAGACCATATATATCTCTACTATTTGGAAGAAAATACATTACAATTGCATGATAACATTTGATACTAGGATATTTTAATCTATGCCCTTTTACAAAATTTCATGTAACTTAGTTCCCGTCTCTGATAGAAGCACATTCAGTTTCAAAACAATAAATCTTATTTTGTTTTTCATATTGATTCCACACTTGTTTCCATTTCATCTGTGACACAATCTGCAGTTAAAAGCCCAATGACATTGTTACTGTACATCACCACAGTGATTTTATTGAATTTATTAAAAATGTCAGTAAGATATGCAAGCTTGTGCAAACATATTTGAGAGATATTTGGCTAAGAGAATCTTTTTTTTTTTTTTTTTTAAATCTCTCCCCACCCCTTCATTGTTTATACTTGCTGTGTCTGTTCATCTTCCTTGTTTCTTTAGGAGGCACCGGGAACTGAACCCGGGACCTCCGATGTAGGAGGGAGGCGCCTAATCCCTTAAGCCACCTCCGTTCCCTGAATTTTGTTGTGTCTCTCATTATGTTTTTCTTTGTCTCTTGTTGAGTCAGCTTGCCGTGCCTGCCCATCATACCAGCTCACTGTCTTCTTTAGGAGGCACCGGGAACCGAACCATGCACCTCCCATGTGGTAGGCGGGAGCCCAATTGCTTGAGCCACATCCACTTTACAAGGGAATCTTTTTATTAGCTCCCCCCAAAGTGATTTCTTACCTCATTTGAATCATTGTACACACATCCTACCTTAAACTTCACCATGGAAAAATATGATTTGGAACTCACCATCCATAACATTACAAATAATTCTGAAAAGTCCACAGTTTACACAGTATGTCTCTATCAGGTCAGACAATATATGTGGGATTTCCCAACACTGTTTGGAAAGGTTCTGGCATTTTCTTAGAAGCTACTGCTTGTCCCTGCAGCACATAGTGATTCATTGAATGCATTTTAGCCTCAACCTTTGTATGTGCTTTGACTTGATCTCTCAGTACTTAAGGCACTGCATTTTTGCCAATTTATTTGATAGAGTATTAAAACTGATCCCGACAATTAAAAGTATCTTCTCCTGTTATGTAATAAATTTTTCTTGTATGTACCTGCATGATCACGTATCATCAGGGCAAGCAGGAGAGACCCACAGCATGACTCCCAGTCAGTTACCTTTTTCACTTCCAACTAGAAACAAGCTGTATTAGTCAGGGTTCTCTCGGGAAACAGAATCAACAGGAGATATCTGTCAATAACATGAGATTTTATAAGAGTCTCTCACGTGACCGTGGGGATGCACAAGTCCAGGTTCCACAGGCAGGCTGCAAACCAGAGGCTCCAGTGAAGTCCAATGAAAGGTCCTTGATGAGTTTCTGAGAGAAGCTGGCTGTTCAAGACGAGCTGGGAGATTCTCTCTGAATGTTGAAATCACTTCCCCTTTTAAGGCATTCAGCTGATTGGATAAAATCTTCATCCATTGCTGATGCAATCTTCCTGATTGATGCAGATGAAATCAGCCATCCACGCAGTAAACTCACTGGTGACCAAAGTCCATAAATGCTCTTGTATTACAATTAGCCCAGTGCTTGCTGGACCAAACACCTGGACACAATTACGTGGCCGAGTTGACACATTAGCCTAACCATCACACAAACTCTGACAATATTTGAGTATCACATACCAGAATGTGTTCGAGGGACTTAGGCTTACCTAATAATGGGGACTTTGTCACTCTTGTACACATCTGTAAAGGAGTGCTTAGAGGAGAACTAAATCTTGGGGCCAACTTCCTTTAAGACGTCAGAAACAGGAAGCAGGGGATGTTCAATGAGTCATTAATGTGACATCCACTGGCCCTTTTGTGGATAGAATTTAGAAGAAAAGTGGGTTTATTTTCATGGCTAGGACTCATTTTAGGGATGGCATAAAATGCAAGGCAGCTGCCTAGAAATTCTGCAGCCTAATTATCCTGTGCCCTCTGTTTACCAGTGTGGCAAGGGGAAGGTGCTGTGCAACTGGAAATCCAATAGGCCCTCCAGAGGTTTGAATTGGCCCTCAGTGCTCGTGTCTGGAAATCCATCATTCTACAGAGACACAGGGATTCGAGCTGAATGAATAATCAGTGCGGTTTAGAGAATTCGGTTCAACAAGTATTTATTGAGTGCGCTGTGAATACACAGAGCTCGGGACCAGGTGCTGGAGGAGGGAAGCAACAAGGGTGGAAGGAAATATGCAAGAATATATAAAATGGTTCTAATCCCCAGGAGCTTTCGGTCTTTCAGAGACAAGAAACACTTATGAAATAATGAGAAAATACTGGAGACAGTGTTTACTATTTAAAACGATAAACTGAATAAAGATGCTTGTCAAGGTCAGACCCTCTGGCTTTGGCATGGGGCTTGGGTTGGATGGAGACTGGGAAAGCAAGGAGACCACCAAGAGAAGATTCCCTGGTGCAGGGAGAGGTGATGAGGGTCTGCATTAGGGCTAAGGCAATGGAAAGGGACAGAATGATGAGGTTGACAGAAATGCCAGAGGGAGCGTTGGCTGATATGTTGATATCAAACTCATATTTTGACAATGTAGATTTCTGCAGGCCCTCATAAAAGTATATCATTGTGAAATGTCTAAAGTCCTTTCAGTTCTAAAACAATGTTTGTTGTAAGCCAATTTCAACTTCACAGACTCTATCAAAACTTTCTCCAGGAAAAATCAAATCTAGGGCTTCTTGTTGGGATGTTTCTAGAAATGATGGGATTATCACAGAAAATAATAAATCTTCCTGAAATTTATACTTAAGTTGAATACAGTTATGTGCATGGAACAGGAACATGAGGGAAAATAAGAAGAAAGAAGGAAGATGGAATTTTAGGGATTAAAATGATCTTTTCAACATGAAGGTTGTTTTCAAAAAGTGCTTGTGGTGGACATTACTTGTGTCCACCAACATATCGGGGTCTCCTGCCATTCCAGACACACAGAGGATTATGCTTTCCCACTCCATTGGGGCTATGCCGAGCCATATGACTATCTTTGACCAAAGTGATGTGTATCACTTCCAAGAGGAAGCTTTTAAGAGCAGGTGCACAATTCTCCATGCTCCTTTTCTCCTACCACCCTGACCAAGGAGGTTGATGATCAGATGGAGCAGCTAAGGACAGTGGCATCTCCATCACCTTGGACCACTGAGGCATCACATGGAGGACGGTTGTCCTAGAAGGTCACCATAACCTCAGCAGATATTGCATGAGTAAGAAATGAACCCTTGCTGCGTTAAGCCATGGGATTTGATAGGCTAGTCCATTCTATTCTGATTGGGACAGTGTTTGATTTTTCCTTTAATTTCCAATTTTAAAAATCTATGGGGAAGCGGGTGTGGCTCAGTGGATGGAGCCCCCGTTTACCATATGGGAGGCCTGGGTTCGCGTCCCGAGGCCTCCTTGTGAGGGCACGCCGGCCTGAGCGGTGCGGTGGGCTGATGCAGCAGCCTCACGGCAGGAAGCGGGTGTGGCGCAATGGATAGAGCACCCGTTTACCATATGAGAGGCCCCGGGTTCGCTTTCCGGCGCCTCCTTGTGAGGGCAGGCCGGCTCGCACGGCGCCGTGGGCTGATGCGGCAAGACCTCACAGCAAGGGGGAGATAAGCAGACACAGAGAAGACACGCAGCGAATGGACACAGCAGCACAAGCAGCAAGGGGGGG
>JAQZBX010019987.1:0-12229 GCA_029593785.1 Cabassous unicinctus
TCACATGAACATTTCAATTGATGTAGAAAAGGCATTTGACAAAATACAACATCCTTTCTTGATTGGACCATGCCAAAAGAAAGGAGTAGAAGGAAACTTTCTCAATATGATAAAGTGCATATGACAGCTAACATTGTAATTAAGGGGAAAGACTGAAAGATATCCAACTGAGATTTGGAACATGAAAAGGATAACCACTCCCCACTGCTATTAAATATTGTGCCAGAAGCACTAAAAAGAGCAATTAGGCAAGAAAAAGAAATAAAGGCAGCCAAGTAGGAAAGGAAACAGTAAAGTTTATGTTACTTGCTGATGATATGATCTTATACTTAGAAAATCCTGAAAAAATATACAACAAAATGATTAGAACTTATAGGTAATTTCAGCAAAGTGGCAGGATGCAAGAATAATACACAAAAACCAATAGTATTTCTATACAATACTAACAAGAAATATGAGGATGAAGTCAGGAAAAAAAATCCATTTATGATAGTGACTAAAATAAGCAAATATTTAGGAAAATTTAACAAAGGACATAAAGAACCTGTAATCAGAAACCAAGAAACATAGCTAAAAGAAACCAATAATGATCTAAATAAATGGAAGAAGAGTCTGTGTTCAGAATAGTCTGATATTTGGAAGACTAAGTATCATTTTGATTAAATAAAGGACCTGTAATCAGAAAACTACAAAACATAGCTAAAAGAAACCAATAATGATATAAATAAATGGAAGAATATTCTGTGTTCAGAATAGTCTGGTATTTGGAAGACTAAATATCATTAAGATGTCAACTCTACCAAAACTGATCTACATCTTTAATACAATCCTAGTAAAAATTCTTATATCCTTCATTGTAGAATAGAAAAGCCAATTACCACATTTATCTGGAAGGGTAAGTGCCCCCAATAGCCAAAAATATCTTTAAACAAAGAATGAAGTTGGGGTACTCTGACTTCTGGACTTTAAAACATATTATCTGGCTAGAGTGGTAAGAAACAAATAAACAAAAAAACAGATGGTACTGGCATAAAAATAGAAAGATTTACCAATGAAATTGAATTGAGAGCTCAGAAATATAGACTCATGTTTATGGTCAAATGATTTTTGACAAAGCAGTCAAGCCCACTCTGCTGGGTCAGAATAGCCTGTTTAACAAGTGGTGCTTGGAAAACTGGATATTCATATCTTAAAGAAAGAAAACAGACCCTCAGCTCACACCTTATAAAAAAATTAATGCAGAATGGATCAAGGACCTAATATACAAACTAGAACCATACAAGCCTTAGAAGAAAATGTGGGGAAACATCTTCAAGATCTTGTGCTTGGTGGTGGTGTCTTGGATTCACACCCAAAGCACGAGCAACAAAAGGAAAAAAAAAAGATAAATGGGACTGCTTCAAAATTAAATAATTTTGTTCTTCAAAAGATTTTGTCAAGAAAGTAAAAGGCAGCCTATTCAATGGGGAAAAAATCGTTGGAAGCCATATCTGACAAAGGATTGATCTCCATTTTATATAAAGAGATCACACAACTTAATGACAAAATGACAGGCAACCCCATTAAAAAATGGACAAAAAATTGAAAATTTTTCTGACCTGGAGCCACAAATGCCAAAAGACTCATGAAAAGATGTTCAACCCCACTAGCTATTAGGGAAATGCAGATAAAAACTACAATGAGAAATCATCTCATGTCATACAGAATGGCCATTATTAATAGAATAGAAAACGCAAGTGCTGGAGAGGATGTGGAAAAATAGGAATACTTCTTCACTGTTAGTGGGCGTGTAAAATGTAACCTCCATGGAAGACAATCTAGTGGTTCCTCAGGAAACTATTAATAAATACAGAACTGCCATATGATCCAGCAACCCCACTACTAGGAATATATTCAAAAGAAATAAAAGCAAAGACACAAACAGATATTTGCACACCGATGTTCATGGAAGCATTATTCACAGATTGCTAAAAGTTGGAAACAACATAAGTGTCTGTCAAACAATGAATGGATAAACAAAATGTGGCATATTCAAACAATGGAATATTACTCAGCTGTAAGAAGAAATCAGTTGGCAAAGCACAGCACAGCAAGGAAGAGCATTGAGGATATTATGTTGACTGAAATAAGCCAGACACAAAATGATGAATATTTTATGGTCTCACTGGTAGGAACTAAATAAAATGAGTAGACTTTTGGAGTTGGACTATGAAGTGTAGGTTGGTGGGAGTTGGAATGTGGAATGAGAAAGTGAGGAAGATGCTGGATGTATGCAGAATATTTAATAAGGTCAAATGTAAATATGTGGTAATGATTGGACTTGATAACACATTATAATGTATATAAAAAACACTGCTTGATTAATGGATGCAATTGTGGCTGAAATGAGTAGTCTATGAAGATTCATGTTAGTTGGACAGCTGGAGGATAATATTGGGAATGTATAACAGTGATTTTGGAAGTAAAGGAAGAATTTTTGTTAATAATATAAATACAGGAATGTTCTTCTAATACAGTGTGTTAATAATGTGGTGCTTTATATAGCTAATGTAATTTATGGACTAGAGTAAACAACAACATTGTAATAAAAATATAACAAAAATTGCATATGAAGTGGAATAATTGCCATTTTCTGTGGACGTTGATAAGTAAAAGATCAATACCATCTATTCCATGACCTCTAAAGTAAACAATAAAATAATAATACAAAAATAAAGTTTTTAAAGCAACATTAAAAAGATATCATGAAGTCATAAAAAATGATCACTTAACTAAAAAAAAAATAGGAAAGGAAGAAATGTGAAAAAAAATCCTATAGAACAAATAGCAAGACAATGAATTTAAAACAAATTTTATCAGCAACCACACAAAACAAAATAGTCCACATAGTCAATTAAAAAAACAATGATTGTAAAATCTGATAAAAAATGTATGCCCTAACTTTAGGTTGCCTACATATACAATTTAAACAAAAGGACACAAATAGGTTTTAAAAACACTGGGGAATATATACCATACTAATACTAGTTAACAGAAAGCTGGAGTGGCAATATTAATATTAGATTAAATTGAATTCTGAGAAGGAATATTATATGGGATAATTATGATATTTCTTAATGATGAAGTGTTATATTAATGAAGAATACATAATAATTCTAAATCTACATGCTGTTAACAACAGAGCTTCAAAAACTATGAATAAAAAACTGATAGAACTGCATGGTAAAATAGATACCCAAAACTACCCAGAAATTCTAATTTGTCTCTTGATAATAAAGAGACACAGTCAGTAACTCAGAGTTTTCAGCAGAGTTGCTCAGTATTATTAACCACTTTGACCTAACTGATATTTATAAAACACTCATCTCAACATCAGTAGAATACATATTCTGTTTGTAACTGCACACAGAACATTTACTACGGTAGCCCAAATTCTGATACATAAGACAAGTCTCAGTAAATTTCATGTTTTCATTCATATGAATATTAATCTTTGACTAGAGTGCAATTAGAAATCAATTACCAAAGATTTCTATAAAATATCCCAGCATTTGTGAACCAAATAACCCACTTAAAATAACCAGTCCCTCAAAAAAAAAAAGGAATCAATAGGGAAACTAGAAATTATTTTTATCTGAATGACGATTAAAAACAGCATGTACAAATTGTCAGATGTCACTAAAGCATTAAAGGGAAATGTATTGCAATAAATTCATATACTATAATAAGAAAAGTCTGAAATCAATTACTGTGTCTGCAGTTAAAAAAAACTAAATAAAGAGCAAATGAAACACACATTAAACAGAAGAAAGGAAGCAATAACTAGAGGTGGTAAAATGACATCAAAACAAAAAAGATATTGCTCAATGCAAACAAATGGAGATCTTTGAGAAGACAAATAAAATTAATAAATTCTAGCCAAACTGATGAGAAACAAATTAGAATTGCCAATCTCATGAAGGAGAAGAGAAACTTCACTACAGATTTTACAAATATAATAAGAATGTCAGGAATATTATTTTAAAACTTTATGCCAATAAATATAGACCCCAAGATGAAATGTGTATATCCTTAAAAGAAGCATACTATCAAATCTCATTGAAATATAAAATCATAGTAGCCCTATATCTAATAAAAGAAATAAAAATTGTATTTAAAATCTTTGAAAGAAACATACACACAGAAATATACTCTTGTCACAGGTTATTAAAATACAAAATTCTTTGAGGCATATAAGGAAATAATGTCAGCTTTACAAAACTCTTCCACAGAGAGAATAGGAGAGAATACATCCCAACTTTGTTTATTATAATACCTTTATTCTGACACCTAAAGTATATGAAGACATTTTCTACCAAATAAACAAGAAAGAATAGCCTCATGAAAATAGATACAAAACATTTTAAACAATATATTAGCAAATTCAATCTACTAATATGTGAAACTGATAATACTTCGTGAACAAGATGGGCTTGTTTCTAGAATAGAATTTTAGTTTATCATTCAAACATCTATTAATGCCAGCTTTTATATTAACAAGCTTTAAAAAGATGACCATAAGACTATTTCAATGCACACAGAAAAATCAAAATGCAATATACAATATTCATTAATGATAATAATTTTCACCAAACTAGCATTAAAATAGAATTCCTCTAGAAAAATTTAAACACACATACGCACACATATACAACTAGAGTTTCCTCAATATGAAAAGGTCATCCACAGAAAACCTCAACTAACATCATATGTAATAATGAAACATTAAATATTTTCCCAAATAAAACACACACAAAAACATACAACCATGCACACTCTCAAATATATGCAAACACATTTATATATATTCATATATATATATATATATATACATCCACATATACATATAATAGATGATAGATGGAGAGATAGGTGGAGAGATGATATAAGATATATAGATAGAAGATAGATAGATAGATAGATAGATAGATAGATAGATAGATAGATAGACGGCAGATAGATGATAATGACAGACAGACAATAGAAACCTGAAGCAAAGATGAAAAATATATTAAAACTTTTCAGTGTTAGGTATCTAAATGATAATTGTATTATTCATAAAGCTTTTTTCTTTGCTATATATGTATTAAAACAAAACATGTTGAAACTCATTTGGAGCTCACATTTCAAAACAATGTCCCATGAGAGACCTTATGCCTACATATGATACAGGCTGTCACAGTTAACATACATAACAGGTACTGGACTTAGATATGTGTGTGTGCATGTATACAATATATGTATTGATATAGATACCAATCTTTGTCTATCAATCTGTCACCAGTTATATGTATATGTGAATGCATAACTATAAATATGTATATGTGAATGTATATCTATAAATATGTATATGTTTGTGAGTGTGTGTGTTTTATTTTGTGTTTTTTTAAAGTTTTTTTTCTTTTTTGGAAAAGTTTACAAAACTATCTGCATTAAAAGTACAATTCCCATACACTATACAATGCATAATTTGGAGGTATATTATTCGTACTGAACTTTATACTAAAAAATTATCAGGTGATACTCCATAAAACTATCAGCTATGCTGATGTCAGAATAGATCCCTGATAGATCTGGATGAAAAAATACAATCAAACAGTGCTGAATGAATTCATTTTAACAGGGATCACAGACTGTTCTGACCAATAGGCTGCAATATTTGGTTATTCCTCATGATCTATGTGGTCTCAGTGATGGGCCACTTGGGCATGGTGGTACTTATCAAGATGGATTCCAGGCTGCAAACATCCATGTACCTTTTCTCAGTCTCCTGGCTCTCACTGACCTTGGTTATTCAACAACAGTGGGACCCAAAATGTTAGTAAATTTCATTATAGAAGAGAATGTTATCTCCTAATATTTTTACACTACACAGCTAGCTTTCTTTGTTGAATTCATCATTAGTAAACTTCCATTTGTTGGCCAATGCCCTGCGGTCACCATGGCCAAAGATACTAGTTGAGTCTTCTCAAACGTAGGGGTGCTAGCCTAGTTACAGAAAAAGAAAAGTTGTTTTTAAAGGAAAGAACAACTTATCAGTGAAGTGATTGTGCTGGGAAGAGAAACAAACTATTTGATTTAGAGTCCAGGTTATTATGGAATAGTAGGAGAATTCAGAAACAGAGTAGCTTCACAAAGAGAACAGCATTATTCTTGAAAATAACAATGCAGAATTTAAGTGACCAGAATTTGTGTGTGGGTCTGAGCCACAAGGAAATCGTGGGTCCTAGGATTCTTCTAGGTGTTATTTTGCTATCTCCCAATATTTGGATCTCTACTGCAAGGCTGAAAGAATATGGAAAATACTTGTTCATGTGGAAATTTTATAAGGAGTAATTCAATTTCATTAAAAGTTTTAGGATTATTCAGGTTATCCATGTCTTCTAGAGTGAGCATTCTGAAGAAATTATACAATTCTTTAAAATCATCGTTTTTCAACAAAAAGTTTTTTATAATATCTTCTTAATATTCTTTACTTGTTTGCAGAGACTATTGCTATATCTTTTCATTATATTGTTTATTTGTGTTTCTTATATTGGTAATTTGTTTCTTTACTGTATACAATGGTTTCTATAGAGATTACCTGAGTTGATGTATGCAAACCTTTATATAATTGCCCAGTACCTAGTAAGCTGCAAACAGTAGCATTTTGCTATTAACTTTCACTCATTGATAGAGTTAATATACATTCAGTAAATATTCTCTGATTAAATTACATGTTCCAGATACAATGTTTTGCACTGGTGATAAATTGTAAGGGCAAATATATAGTGTCTGTATTTATGAAAGTTAAAGTACCAGTATAGTGGTAGATTCAGACAGTAATCAAATAACACCACAACATTTATTAAGATAACTGTGTTAAGTGATATGAAATAGAAGCCTCATCAGAGATGGGAGGGTCAAGAAATTCTTCCTTCAGAAAAGGTAATTGAGCTGAGATATGAAAATTGAAGTCTTATTAACATGAAAGTTGAATATACTTTTATTCCATATTTATCTGAACAAATAGCAAATCAAGGGATACTGCTTAATCTATCCATTTGATTTCTACTTTCAGGACATAAAAAGGTGGGGGTTAATGAAATTTCATGCATGTTAACTTGATATACATTTTTGCATTATTTGTTGAAGAATTATTGGCCAGATAATTTTAGGCATAAATGAGTGTATCTTTATTCCTAAGGCTCAACTTTTATTTTCCCATAGAAAGATCTTTTATTTTTTGTCAATTTGAAAGAGCAACTAAACCAATAAACCAAGGAACAACTGACTGAAACTTTGCCTCAACAGTTTTGAAACCCTGATTTAAACAGTTTAAGCATAGAAAATGATACTGGAATGCTTAGAATTTTAAATTTTATAAGAGATGTCTATTAAGACGTGGTTATGAAATAGTTTATTGCATTTTCTAGAAAAACATCTCAAAAAGTCATAATAAAAAGTAAATCACTTTTTTCTTTATAAAACAAAATATTGCCTACATTATGGTCAGTGTTGTGTTTCTCAAATTTTTTTTAATTTAAGCATTTTTATTCACAGACAATTTTTAGAGCGGAACAGTGTTCATAGAATATTTTACAGAAAGTACAGTTTATTCCCATTTATTCTCTCTCCCCACCTAAAGAGTCTTTGCTATTATTAATATCTTAAATCAGTATGGTATGTTTGTTATGATTGTATCAATATTGATACATTACTATTAAAGTACATATTTTACATTAGTGTTCACTCTTCATGTTGTACAGTTTTAAGGTTTTGAAAAATGCTAATATCTTGAATCACCAAAGCAATATCTTATATTACAGATTCAAAGCTCTAAATATTCCCTGTACTCTAGCTATTCATCCCTCCTTACCTTGTTCCCTGGCAATCACTTATATTTTATTGTCTATAATTTTTCTTCTTCACAATGTTATATGATTGGACTCATACAGTTTGTTAATTTTAAGACTAGTTTCTTTCACTTAGCCATATACATATAAGGTTCCTGTATGTTTTTTGTAGCTTGATATTTCATTTTTTACAGATAAAAAATAAATAAACCATTGTTCAGTATACCATGGTTTACTTATCTATTCAACTATTGAAGGACATTTTGATTGCTGCTCAAATATTTTGACACTTTCCAGTTTTCTTCCTGTTATTTATTACTTGTTTGATTTCACTCTGATCTGAGTGCATACTTTATTTGATTTCTATTCAACTACTTTTGTGGAATGTGCTTTATGGTCCAGGATATGGTCTATCATGGTGAATGGTCCATGTAGCTTCAAAAGTATGTGTTGTCTGTTTAGATGAAGTAGTCTATAAATATCAACCACATCCATTTGATTTACTATCCGGCTAACTTCAGCTATAAACTTATTAATTTCTTCCTGCTGGATCTGTCAATAATTGATAGAAATGTGGTGATATCCAACTGTTACAGCAGATTAATCTATTTCTCCTTGCAGTAATATCTGTTTTTGCCACATATTCTGACCCTCTGTTGATAGGTGTATAAACATGCAGGATTAATTATATATTCTTGGAGAACTGATCATGTTAACATTATATAATGTCCCACTTTATCCTTCATAATTTTCTTTGTTCTGAAATATGCTTTATCTGAAATGAATATTGCTGCTCCAGACCTTTGATTAGTTTTAACATGGTATATCATTTGACAGCCCTTTAGTTTTAATTTATCTATGTTTATAAATTTAAAATAGGTTCTTAATAGACAGCCTATAGTGACAGTCTTTATCTTTTAATTGGTGTGTTTAATCCATTCCATTCACATTTAAAAGGATTCTTGATATTTTGGATTAATATAGTTTTAATTACCTGACAGCTCAAAGTATGTTCAGTGAAATGTGTTGGCTTTAAAAATGGGAATTTATTATAGCTTACATGCTTACAGTTTTAAGGCTGAGAATAATGTCCAAATCAGGCATAATGAGGCTATGCTTTCTTCCTGAAGCTTGGCTGCCAGCAATCCTGGACTTCTCTGTCACATGGCAAGGCACATGGCGTCATCTGCTGATCTCTCCCTTCACTTCTGGATTTTGTTGCATTCAGCTTCTTGCTTCCCTGGCTTTCTCTCTCTGTATTCATCCAATTACATAGGAATTGACTGAGAAAATTAAGACCTACCCTGGGTCACACCTTAACAAATAACCTCATGAAAACCTACTTAAAATAAGTTCACACACACAGGAATGGATTAGCTTCAAAAACATGTTTTTCTGGGGTATATACAATTCCAGACCACCACAAATATCTTTCATATTTGCAATGGTTTTATATTCCTTGTCCCTGTTCTTTGATTAATGTTTTGTGCCTTACTCTTTCACTTCCTTTCCTGGTTTTAAGTGAACATTTTACAGGATTTCATTTTCTCTTTTTTCTTAGCCTATCAATTATGCTTATTTTTAATTTTTTAGTTGCTGTCTTATGGGATTGAATCATGTTCCCCCCAGAAGGCATGTTCAGATTCAACCCTGGTCCTGTGGGTATGGAAAGCTTGTAATAATATTTCTTCAAGAGAATTAACAAGTGACCTCAATGAATAAGATTTGACTTTAAACCAGATTTCTTGAGGCTCTTGTAACCTGAGTGAAAGGCAGAAGGAGAGAGAATTCAGAACCTGGAAGTCAATGGAACTTAGAAGAGAGAGGAGAAGATGCCTCCCTGTTCATTGCCATGTCATGGAAAATCCAAGGAATACAAAAGACTTCAACCAGCCAGTTTATACTAACCCCAGGAGGAAGTAAGCCTTCTATGCTCTGAAATCATGAGCCAATAATTTCCTATTTTAAACCAACCCATTGTATGGTATTTGTTTTAGCATCCAGGAAACTTAAAAGTTGCCCCAATATTGGTAATGTACATTTACAATAAATATAAGTCAATTTCTAAACAGTGCTATAATTCTTCACATGTAGCTCTGGTACTTTAAAAGAGTAATCTCAATTCTCTTCTCCCATTCGTTATAGCAGTGCTGCCATACATTTCATTTATCATTAAGCTATAATAATCAACTGTATTGGTACTATTATTATTTTGAATGAACTGTTATCTGTTAGATCAGTTTAAAAAAGAAAAATGAAAATATAGTATTTTACCTTCATTTATTCCTTCTCCAATGTTCTTCTTTTCTTTATGTAGACCTGAGGTTTGATCCATATAATTTCCCATCTCTCTGAAGCACTTCTTTTAAAATTTCTTGCAAAGCATGTCTATTGGTAACATATTCCCTCAATTTTCATTTGTCCGAGAAAGTCCTTATTTCTCTTGCACTTTTGAAAGATAATTTTGCTGACTATACAATTCTTAGTGATTATTTCATTCAACTTTCTAAATATTCAACACCACTCTCTACTTGCAAGGTTTGAGGAGAAGTCTAAAATAATTTTTAACCTTTACTTCTAACAGAAGTTGATTTTTTTTAATTTTGGCTCTTTTCAAGATTTTCTCTTTATGTCTGATTTCCTTCAGTTATAATAGATTCTTAGATGTAGATTTTTAAAAACATATTTATCCTTCTTGTTGTTCTTTGAGTTTCTTGGATGTGGTTTGGTACCTATCAATAATTTTCCAAAAATTCTATTAATACTAATATATCCTCATTTCTTTCTTTCTCCTTGTCTTCCCCATTATGCATATGTAAACATTTAGTTATTGCCCCACAGTTCTTGGTTATACTGTGTCTTTAAGTCTCTTTCTCTTTGCTCTTCAGGTTAGGACCTTTCTATTGACATACCTTCAAGCTCCCTAGTGCCTTCCTTGATGAGTGGGATGGCACCCACTTACTCAAAATAAAAGTTCTGAAGACAGAGAGTTGGACTAGAGGCAGCAGTAATTTATTTCTTTCTCATGAGAAAGGGCACACACTCAGGCTAATGGAAGTCGGCAAGTACACGTGATCAGTGTAAGAACAAAGATGATATAGTTCCCCTGATGCAATGTCCCATTTCCCTCCTTCCCCAACCTTACCCATCTCCCATTGGCTGGGATTTGTGGGCTTACAACTTTAGGCGTGAAAACTAACTGAATCCTAAGGTGAAAAGTGTGAGGGTAAGTTCTCAGTGTCTGAGTTTATCCCCTTTACTGATGTGGGTTTTGGGGGAAGTGACTTGAATAAGAATGTGGGAGGGTTAGATAAGTGGGAATAGGGAAAAGTTCTGAGAAGAGGCCACCCAAAATGTGGGAGGGTTAGATAAGCAGGAACAGGGAGTTCTGTTTGAAAAAAGGCTAACTTTTGTTCTATTTCAATCACTTGAAATGTCCAATCATGTGATATATTCATCAAAGGCATTCTTTATTTCTGTTACAATGTTTTTGATGTCTTGCATTTCCTCTTGATTATTTCTTAGTCTCCAGCTCTCTGCGTACATTACCTCTCTGTGTTTTTTCCTAATTTTTCATAGGATTAACATTTATACAACTCAAAACATTCCATTTTTACTACTATCAAGTATCCAATTCAGTTGTATTAATTACATTATTTATTGTGCTGCCATCACTATATCCATTACTCAAACATTTTTTTATCTCCCCAAAAATACCACGTCGATTAAGCAATAACTCCTCATTTCCTTCAAAACTCAGCCACTGTTAATATGTAATCTGTGATTTTGTTTGTTCTAGGTGTTTCATATAAATATTTTTTTCTTTCAGGCTTATTTCACTCAAGTTCATCCTTACAGTATTGTAGAATGTATCAGACCTTCATTCTTGAAGCAGTGGAGAAAGAAGACATTCTTATCACATTCTTGACCTCAGAGGAAAGGCTTTCAGTTTCACTATTAAGTATAATGATAGCTGGGTGATTTTTGTGTATGCCTTTATCATGTTGAGGAAGTTCCCTCCTATCCCTATTTTACCAAGTGATTTTATCATGTAATTGCTTGGATTTTGACAAATTCCTTTTCTACATCAATTGATATGATAATGTACTATTTCTTCATATATTAATGTGGTATATTGTGCTGATTTTTTTCTTAGGTTGAACCACCCTTCCATTCTTGAGACAAATTCCAGATGGTCAAGTTGTATAAACCTTTTAGTATGCATTATACTGGTTTTTCTAGAATTTGTTGATGAATTTTTGCATCTATATGATGAAGGAATTTTATACATATTATATATATATATATATATAATACATATAAATATGTACATAGTTTTCTGCCACTTCTCAGTC